>LPNX010055123.1:74366-92057 GCA_001517045.1 Pseudotsuga menziesii
TTAATACCTCGGTCGAGGGCTTGATAAAACCTCGGTCGAGAAATTAATACCTCGGTCGAGGGTTTAACAAGCCCTCGACCGAGGTGAGTTTTTTTGTTTTTGTCGACCGAGGGCTGAACAAAACCTCGGTCGAGGGCTTGATAAAACCTCGGTCGAGAAATTAATACCTCGGTCGAGGGTTTAACAAGCCCTCGACCGAGGTGAGTTTTTTTGTTTTTGCCGAAATCCGCTTGCCAAAAAGTGTTACCCAGGTCCGCGGATTCACCGTAACGTATTATATTTATGTCATAATTATATTATTTATATTTATGAATAATAAAATAATAAGTATTATAAATAATAGAATGAAAAGTATTATTCTTAGTCACAAACATGTTTATCATGTTGATGTCTATTAAATATTCCAGTTAAATTAAAAGTATTTAAAAATTTAATTAATTATAATAAATAATATTAATTAATTAATTAATTAAAACATGTTTAGCTGTAGTTTGAGCATAGTCAACCATGGTTGAATTTGGTGAACCATGTGTTCATAGCTCAAAATGCATCATGAAATTTCGTGAACATTGAATGTCACAATATTAATGTGTCACATCTTGGTCATTGTCGTAATGAGGCATAACCCTTCACTAATGTCACAGTGTGGCATATATTAGTTCTGTCACAGTAATCTAGGTACTAAAACATAGTCTACAAGTGATTCAAGAGAAATTAGACATGAAAATGGTGTAACGGTACTGCAATAAGAGTTTGCAGACCCTGTATAATCAATAATGGAATGATAGTACAATACAATGTCATGTAGAATGCATGAATTCCAAGACAATTCGAACACTCAAGGAGGTCATTCGAATTGCATGGATGGGTGTAGCTTAACTGAATGTCATCCACAATCGACACACTTAGTTAACCTTTGATCTAATCCATAAATGACTCTCCCTAAGTTCTAACTGAATCAGAGTGCAATAGATGACCAAGTCTAACTGAAAGTGACTCATCACATGTAATTGCATGTCCAACTCAAGGAGGTAGCACATCCATAACTCCAAGTAGCTCCGATGGAGTTAACTGAAGTGCTGCTTGTCATCAGAAGTGGTTGGAGGCACCCTAGTTGTCTCCAGTTCATAAATATTGGCAAAAAATAATCAAATAATGAATGGAGGCACCTTTACAACTTAGCTTAATTGATTTTTAGGTGAAACAACAATAAGTTAGCAATTAGGTGCATTTATGACATTCAGATCACCCCAAAATTGCTCCCTGTTTAAAGGAGGAAGCCCAGTTAGCCTCCCTAAAAGAAGGAGACGGCTTAGTTAGCCTCCTTGACTGAAGGAGGGCATGGGTGTGCTCATGCTAATGCCAAGTAAGTCAATTAAACTTAGGATAGTGGGTAAATAGGCCAAAATTGACCAGATAAGTGTGCATGTTGGGTAAA
The DNA here is from genome assembly GCA_001517045.1 of Pseudotsuga menziesii. NCBI lineage: Eukaryota > Viridiplantae > Streptophyta > Pinopsida > Pinales > Pinaceae > Pseudotsuga > Pseudotsuga menziesii. The sequence goes on from LPNX010055123.1 coordinate 75,805, forward strand.
TGACTCCAACACCACCCCCTTAAGCTATACTCAAGAGGTGTAAAAATAAAATGCATGAAATGTTAGGACCCTGACAACAAAGGCCATAGTTCACCCTGTACAAAAAGGTAACTCAAACAATGTTAAAAAATAAATATAAGTGAGGAAAGAGGGAAAACCCAGTGGGAAACCCCCCCCCCTCAAGTTGAACACTAGAGAAGTAATATGATCACCCTGATGAACTCACTAGCATTCACAGCATAATAGATATCAAGCCAAGAATGTGTCAAGTAAAGCAAGCTACCAATCAGTGGGCGGTAGATTGTGCAATCCATGGGTGGAGTGCTTTTTCCTTCTTCAAGGCTGATCCCTGAAAGGGAATGGAGCAGCCTTACATTGAGCCATGTTAAACTTAAATAACAGGTATGATATGTATTTATACTGAGTGACCATTATCCCATCAAAATTTTGTGCAATTTCAAGCCCCAGAAATTGCTTCAAGAGCCCCAAATCGCTCATCTCAAATGCATCATGGAGGGCAGTTTTAATGAATGAAATGGAAGCAAGTGTGCTACCAGTAATCAAGAGATCATCAACATATAAAAAAATGATAAGTAAATTACCATCATACAGCTGTATAGAAACATTCGGATCATATTTACACCTTTGAAAGTTTTGCGAAAGAAGGAAGGCATCCATCTTGGAATACCATGATCTTGGGGCATGTTTTAGCCCATATAGTGACTTCTTTAGTTTGCAAACTAAAGATGGATCTGAACTATATCCCTCAGGATGCTTCATGTATATCTCCTTATGAATATCTCCATGTAGAAAGTCACTCTTAACATTCAGATGATGCACTTCCTAGTGCTTGGATGTCGCAATTTCCAAAACTAGGCGGATGGAGTCTATTTTTGCAAGCGGTGCAAAGGTCTCATGATAGTCCACTCCTTGGCCCAGAGAGAACCATTTTTCTACCACCATTGCCTTATATTTTTAGGTTCTGGCATCAGCAGCAAATTTTGTCTGAAACACCCACTTGCATTCAACTAATTTCCTCCCGAGTGGAAGAGAAACTAGCTCCCAAGTGGCATCTTTCCGAAGAGAATCAAACTCTTCGTCACCATGGCAGCTTTCCATCTCGGATCTTTTCGAGCATGGTAGTAAGACTTAGGATATGAAATTATCATTAAATAACAAGTTTTGGATAGAAAACCATCATGAAAAGAAAGCGCAATACCTGCTCTTTGGAAATTAGACCATGTTCTTCTTGGATCATCAGGATTTCCAATGTTTTCATCGGCGGAAGCAAGTGTCTGCTTGGCCCAAGTTGGGAGATGTGTTTTCTACTCAGAATCTGATTCTGAACCATATTTTTGTTGTTCACTGATATTATATATCAGAGGTACAAAATCAGAGTCATCACTCCTAATTTCCACATCCAAATATTCAGCAGAATAGGAAGGAAAATCAGCAGTTTTCTCCTTCACTAGTTCTACCTCTTGAAGATGGTCATCGAACCAGACACACTTCTTTCAATGAAAATTTATTTTGTTCTGATATTCAATAGCTTGAATCCTTTAGATTCTTCTAGATATCCAATAAATAGGAATTCAATACTTTGCGGTTGAAAATCTTTCCTCTTGTCGTGCGGAATTTGGGCCCATGCAGCGGACCCAAACACCCTAGAATTCGACACATCCGGCTTGTGTCCAAAGTAGGATTCAAAAGGGTTCTTCCCTTTCACGGATGAGTGAGGCACTCTGTTTTGAATTTATACAGCAACATTCATGGCCTCAGCCCATAAATTTTCTGCCAAGCTCTTAGCTTCAAGCATGCATACGGTCATCTCCTTAAGAGAGCGATTCTTTCTCTCCGCTACACCATTCTGCTGGGGGGTGTAGGTAACTGAATGTTGGATCTGAATGCCACTATCGGAACATAGTTGCAGAAAATCATTAATGACATATTCCCCTCCATTATTATATCTCAAATATTTGATTTTTTCTCAAATGCATTCTCAAGCAGTGCTTTCAATTCAATGATTTTTTCTAAGACTTCTGACTTTTTCTTGATGAAGAAGGACCATGTATATCTAGAAAAATCATCTATTAAAGTGAGAACATACTGAGATACATTCAATGATGTGGTGGGAATTGGTCCACTGATATCAGAATGAATCAACCCAAGATTTCTGATGCTCGGCTTGCCTTCCCCTGATCAAACTTATGCTCAAGATGCTTGCCCAAAATACAACCTTTGTAAATTTTGGTGGCAGCTTTGATGACTGGGAGGCCTTCAACCATGGATTTTTTCTGTAATTTGTGCAATTATTTGAAGTTTATATGGCCGAATCTCTCATTCTATAGTCTATTGACCTCATTTCCATGAGTCGGAAGAGCGGTGGGCTTTGCATCTACCACAAAATGGGAAAACTCATAGGCTTTTACATGATGGTTTGCAAATCCTTTTGCAACAAGTTTCCTATATGAAATTTCATTGATTTCTACATCATCAGGGCTGAAGGTTACCCTCTTGGGAAATCCAGTATGATTCATTTGATAAACAATTAGGAGGTTGGATTCTAGAGAGGGTACATACATAACATTGAAAAAAGAGCCATGTTCAATATTTATTGTACCTTGTCCTTTTGATATGATGGTGGAGTCATCTCCCATGTGGATGGGAATGGTTTTTCCAATGTCCAGAGAAGAGAAGGAGTCCCTACTTTCCATCATGTGATTCGAAGCTCCAGAGTCTATGATGAGAGATTTGGACCAGAGTCTATGATGAGAGATTTGGACTTCGAGGTACTTTCCATGAGAACATGTCCCCTTTCTTGTTGGTATTCTCGATCTTGATTGTCTTTCATCTGAAAGAATTCCAAAATATTGATGTTATTTCTCTTGAGGAGATAAGTAGCTTTATCAAGTTTCTTATTATGCAGGGATGTTTAGGGTGGAAACCCTTCCTACAGTATGAAAACTTGACTTTTTATTTCCCATGGTTTCCTTTGTTCTTGTGTTTCTTCGAGCCAAAAGGCTCTTCTTGCTGCTGGTTTTGAACTTTAGGATTTGGAGCTTTGAATTTAGTCTTTGTATTCTTCTACTGCTTTCCTTTACCCTTCAGATCCTTGGGCCCCGAGGCAAGAAGGAATTGATCATGAGAGGATATGATGACCCCCATCTGGACAAGCTTATCATGCTATTTTGTTAGGGACTCAACGAAGGCATTAAGTGTAGGAATCTTCCATCCTGGGGTTGTGAGCTTCCATCACAAAAAGTAGAAACAAATACTGAATAGTCGGCTCCAAGTTTTGAAAGAATGGCGAGGATGAGCTGATCATCCTCCTTATTCACCTCACACTGCTTCAATAGAAGGACTAGATGCCTGAATTTTGTGAAAAATTCATTAAGGGTCTCGAAATTGCCAGGTTGAAGGGACATCAACTCGTTTTCAAGCTGATAAACCATCAAATCATTCTAGTTTCCATATAGGGAGGCAAGGTGGTCCCAAATATCTTTTGGAGTCTTCAATCCCGAGAGGTGGAATAGAAAATCCCTAGAGATAGAGAGATACAAGAACTCGTAGGCTTCATCCACCTTGTTCCACAATCTAGCTTTGTCCACAACATGGTTAGGATCTTCTTCTATATCCATAGTGACTCGATAGAGTCCTCTGGCACATAGCTGGATCTCCATGTCCCTTTTCCATTGGTGATAATTGAAAGGAGTCAAAATATCTATGGAAGAAGCCATATCCAACTATTGTAGCGAATGCAGTAAACCTATAAAATATGCAAATAAACACAATAAAGTCATCGTAAGGTCGAACAACCTACACATTTCAGGTTTTCATCACACCCAGCATAATTGATCAAGAAAACTTGATAAAAAGTTCCTTAACTTTGGGTATTAAGTGGTAAACCTTCTGTTTCTAGCGCAGTGATGGAATTTGAGATTTTGCTCAATTTTTCATGCAAAATCTGTCAAAAACCATGTTTTTGAAGAGAATGGGGTTTGTCCCACCGTGAGCTCTGATACCATATTAATTCTATCACAGTAATATAGGGACTAAAACACAGTCTACAAGTGATTCAATACAAATTAGACATGAAAATGGTGTAACGGTACTACAATAAGAGTTTGTAGACCCTGTATAATCAATAATGGAATGATAGTACAATACAATGTCATGCAGAATGCATGGATGCCACAACAATTCAAATACTCAAGGAGGTCATTCGAATTGCATGGATGAGTGTAGCTTACCTGAATGTCAACCACAATTGGCACACCTAGTTAACCACCGATCTAATCCATAAATGCCTCTCACACTAAGTTCTAACTGAATCAAAGTGCAATAGATGACTGAGTCTAACTGAACTGACTCATCACATGTAATTGCATGTCCAACTTAAGGAGATAGCACATCCATAACTCCAAGTAGCTCCGATGGAGTTAACTGAAGTGCCACTTGTCATTAGAAGTGGTTGGAGGCACCCGAGTTGTCTCCAGTTCATAAATATTTTTCAAAACAAATAAAATAATGAATGGAGGCACCTTTACAACTCAGCTTAAGTGATTGTTAGGTGAAACAACAATTAGTTAGCAATTAGGTGCATTTATGACACTCATATCACCCCAAAATTGCTCCCTCTTTGAAGGAGGAAGCCCAATTAGCCTCCTTGAATGAAGGAGAAGGCTTAGTTGGCCTCCTTGATTGAAGGAGGGTATGGGTGTGCTCATGATGATGTCATAGTGTGCTCATATGATGCCAAGTATGTCAATTAAAATTAGGATAGTGGGTAAATAGGCAAAAATTAACCAGATAAGTGTGCATGTTGGGTAAATGACTCTAACACACCTCCTTAAGCTATATTTAGAAGGAGTAAAAATAAAATACATGAAATTATAGGGCCCTAGCAACAAAGGCCATAGGTCACCCTGTACAAAAAGGTAACTCAAACAATGCTAAAAAATAAATCTAAGTGAGGAAAGAGGTAAAACCTAGTGGGAAACCCCCCCTCAAGATGAACACTGGATAAGTAATCTGATCACCCTGATGAACTCACCCCCAACAGTGAATGGATGTAAGTGAACTTCTTCTTTGAAAATCTCTTGGTGAAGATGTCTGTAATCTACTCATCAATAGGGTAGTATTGCAAAACAATGGTCCTGTCATGCACCAACTCTCTGATGTAGTGCATGTGTATCTCTACATGTTTGGTCCTCTCCCTGGTAACTAGATCTGTGGAGATATTAATAACACTTCGATTGTCACAAAATATGACAGTGGACAAAGCACTACCAAAATCAAACTCTGAAAGAATGCCTTGAAACCAAACAACTTGGATGCAAGCATTCATTGCTCCTCTGTACTCGGCCTTTGCTGAAGACAATGCAATGGCAGCATGATTTTTTCTAGGCCAAAAAATGGGGCCACAACCAAACATGAATACATATCCTAAGGTAGACTTTCGATCAATAGAATCTCCCGCCCAATCTGAATCTGTGTAACCAACCAACTCTAGCACATAGTCTGCAACATAGTGAATGTCGTAGGTCCTGGTGCCCTGAATATACTGGAGGATCCTCTTGGTTGCCTTCCAATGAAGAAAATGCGGCTGCTGCATGTATCTTGATACAACATTCATGACATAACAGATATCAGGCCAAGAATGTGTCAAGTAAAGAAAGCTACCAATGAGTTGGCGGTAGATTGTGCAATCTATGGGTGGAGTGCTTTTTCCTTCTTCAAGGCTGATCCCTAAAAGGAAAGGGAATGGAGCAGCCTTACATTCAGCCATGCTAAACTTAACTAACACATCTGATATGTATTTATACTGAGTGACCATTATCCCATCAAAATTTTGTGCAATTTCAAGCCCAAAAATTGCTTAAAGAGCCCCAAATCGCTCATCTCAAATGCATCATGGAGGGTAGTTTTAATGAATGAAATGGAAGCAAGTGTGCTACCCATAATCAATAGATCATCAACATATAAAACAATGATATGTAAATTACCATCATACTGCTGTAGATAAACATTCGGATCATATTTACACATTTGAAAGTTTTGCGAAAGAAGGAAGGCATCATTCTTGGGATACCATGATCTTGCAGGGGCCTGTTTTAGCCCATTTAGTGACTTCTTTAGTTTGAAAACCAAATATGGATTTGAACTGTAGCCCTTAGGATGATTTATGTATATATCCTCATGAAGATATCCATGTATAAAGTCACTCTTGACATTCATATGATGCACTTCCTAGTGTTTGGATGTTGCAATTGCCAAAACTAGGCGGATGGAGTCCATTTTTGCAACCAGTGCAAAGGTCTCATGATAGTCCACTCCTTGGACCTGGGAGAACCCTTTTTCTACCATCCTTGCCTTATATTTGTAGGTGCTTCCATCAGCAACAACCTTTGTCTGAAACACCCACTTGCATTGAACTAATTTCCTCCCAGGTGGAAGAGAAACTAGCTCCCAAGTGGCATTTTTTCGAAGAGAATCAAACTCTTCATCCATGGGAGCTTTCCATCTTATATCTTTCCAATAATGGTAGTAATACTTACGATATGAAATTATCATTAAATAACAAGTTTCGGAAAGCAAAGCATCAAGACAAGAGAGCGCAATACCTTCTCTTTGGAAATCAGACCGTGTTCTTCTTGGATCATCAGGATTTCCAATGTTTTCACTGGCAAAAGCAAGTGTCTGCTTGGCCTCAACATATAATCTCACATTATTAATGTGTCACATATTAGGAATTATTGTTATGTCACATTGTGAAATTGGTTAACCATTCATAAACCTCAAAATTTGACATAAGCCTTGATGAACATCGAATGTCACATTATTAATGTGTCACATATTTGGTTGTGTTGGAATATATATCGGAAACTGTAGCTAACAATGGCTGAATTTGGTCAACCATGCTTGACATTAGTTTGGAAAATTTCAACCATGCTTGAATTTAGCGACCAGGGCTTGAATTTAGTTAATCATGGTTCACTTTGTTTAACCATGCTTGACTTTACTTTCACCATAGTTAACCATGGTTGACTTTAGTAAACCACATGGCCATAATTCACAGTGCGAGATGAAATTTCCTGAACATTGACACCATGGTGACTGTAACGAACCATGGTGTAGTTTTTTCAACCATGCTTGACTTTAGTTTTGTCAATGTCAACCATGCTTGACTTTAGTTTTGTTAATGCCAACCATGGTTGAATTTATTGAGTAAGGATTGACTTTAATTAACTGTAGTTGAATTTAACTAACCATATTTGACTTTAGTTTGATCATAGTTAGCCAGGGTTAACTAAGTAAACCACATGGACATACTTCATAATGTGACATGAAATTTCCTTAACATTGAATATCACATCTTGGGCATTGTTGCAGTGCAAAATAACCCTTTATGAAGGTTATAATGAAAGATAACCCTTGATAATTGTCACAATGTGACGTAACCCTTAATAACTACTGTATGTCACATTATTAATGTGTTGAATATTTGGCTGTGCCGACATATATCGAACACTATAGTGAACCTTGGATGACTTTCATAAACCATGCTTGAATTTAAGGCTTGACTTTGGTTATTCATGCTTTATTTTAATTTGACAATAGTTAACTGTGGTAGACTTTAGTGAACCACATGGCCATACTTCACAATGCTACATAAAATTTCCTCAACATGTAAACTCACATTATTAATGTGTCACATATTAGGCATTATCGCTATGCGACGTAACCCTTAACCAATTTCACATTGTGACATAATACTCAATGAACATCACAATGCAACACAACCCTTGATAAACTTCACAATGTGACATAACCATTGATGAATGCCAAATGTCACATTATTAATGTGTCACATATTGGGAATTATCGCAATGCAACATAACCCTTGATGAATGTTGCAACTCTAGCATAACCCTTGATGGAACACAACCCTTGATAAACATTGAATTCCACATTATTAATGTGTCACATCTTTGGCTTTGTAAGCATATATCGTAGACTGTAGAGAACCATGAGCCATGCTTGACTTTACCTTCCATAAAGTCAACCATGGTTGACTTTAGCAACTAAGGCTTGAATTTAGTTAATTGTGGTTCACTTTGGTTAACCTTGCTTAAATTTAATTGGCCATAGTTAACCATGGTTGACTTTAGTGAGCCATATGGCCATACTGCACAATGCAACATGAAATTTCCTGAATGTCTAATGTCACATTATTAATGTGTCACTTATTGAGCATCGTCGTAATGCGATATAACCCTTGACCAATGTCAAAATGTGACATAAAACTCAATGAACGTCACAATGTAATGTAACCCTTCATAAAAATCACAATGCGACAAAACCCCTAATGAATGCCAAATTTCACAGTATTAATGTGTCGCATATTTGGTTGTGTCTGCATATATTAGACATTGTAATGAACAATGGTGTACTTAAGTCAACCATTCTTGACTTTGGTTTTCTCAAAGTCAACCATCGTTGACTTTAGTGAGTAAGGCTTGACTTTAATTAACTATAGTTGAGTTTGGTTAACCATGTTTTACTTTAGTTTGACCATAGTTATCCATGTTTGACTTTAGTAAGCCATGTGGCCATACTTCACAATGTGACGTGAAATTTCCTTAACATCGAATGTCACATTATTATTGTGTCATATCTTGGGTATTGTTGCAACGCAGCAAAACCCTTAACCAATGTTGCAATTTGACATAACCATTGATGAGCATTGTAATGGAACATAACCCTTGATAAACGATCAATTTCTCATTATTAATGTGTCACATATTTTGTTGTTTCGAAATATATTAGAAACTATAGCAAACTATGGCTGAATTTGGTATACCGTGCTTGACTTTAATTTGGCCAAAGTTAACCATGGTTGACAATAGTGACTAAGGCTTCACTTTAGGTAATCGTGGTTGAATTTAGTTAACCATGCTTGACATTAAGTTGACCATAGTTTACCATGGTAGACTTTAGTAAACCACATGGCCATCACACTGCGACATGAAATTTCCTAAACAATGAATGCCACATTATTAATGTGTCACATATTGGGCATTATTGCAATGCGACATAACCATTGACCAATGTTCCAAGGTGACATAACAATTAATGAACATCATAATGTAAATAACCATTGATGAATGTTGCAATGTAATGATAACCCTTAATGGAAGACAACCCTTGATAAACATCGAATGCCACATTATTAATGTCTCACATATTTGGTTCTATAAGCATATACCGAAGACTATAGAGAACCATGGCTGACTTTGGTAAGCCATGCTTGAATTTAGCGTCACTAAATTCAACCATGGTTGAATTTACAAACTAATGCTTGAATTTAGTTAATTGGGGTTCACTTTGGTTAACCATGCTTAACTTTAACTGGCCATTGTTAACCATGGTTGATTTTAGTGAACCAAATCGCCATACTTCACAATGCAACATGAAATTTTTGGAACATCAAATGTCACATTATTAATGTGTCACATATTGGGCATTGTCGTAATGCGGCATAACCCTTGACCAATATCAAAATGTGACATAACACTAAATGAACATCACAATGAAAATGTAACCCTTGATAAAAATCACAGTGCGACATAACCCCAAATGAACCCCAAATTTCACAGTATTAATGTGTCACATATTTGGTTGTGTTAACATATATTAGACATTGTAACGAAAAATGGTGTACCTCGGTCAATCATGCTTGACTTTAGTTTCATCAAAGTCAACCATGTTTGAATTTAGTGAGTAAGGCTTGACTTTAATTAACTATAGTTGACTTTGGTTAACCATGTTTTACTTTAGTTTGACCATAGTTATACATGGTTGAATTTAGTAAGCCATGTGTCCATACTTCATAATGGGACATAATATTTCCTTAACATTGAATGTCACATTATTAATGTGTCACATCTTGGGTATTATTGCAACGTAGCAAAACCCTTGAACAATGTCACAATGTGACATAACCCTCGATGAGCTTCGTAATGGAACATGACCCTTTATAAACGTTGAATGTCGCATTATTAATGTGTCACATATTTTGTTGTGTCGACATATATTAGACACAATAGAGAACCATGGCTGACTTTGGTGAACCATGCTTTACTATAATTTCGCCAAAGTTAACCATGGTTGACAACATTGACTAAGGCTTCACTTTAGTTAATTGTGATTGAATTTATTTAACCATGCTTGACATTAAGTTTACCATAGTTTATCATGGTATAATTTAGTGAACTACATCGCCATACTTCACAATGCAACATAAAATTTCCTAAACAATGAATGCCGCATTATTAATTAAACAACATTATGCATAAATCTCATATTTGGGATTTGGACTTGAGTGAGTAGATCATCAAGATCAACATTGGCTTGACAAGTGTAAAGTCTGGATCATTTCAATCGTCGTTTGATTTTTGTTAAGGATAATGAAAAGTTTAAGGGCTAAATTGTTTAAGGTAAGGGAGGAATGGTTTCGTTAATCAGGAATGGTGGCAGAATTTGTTTATGCCTTCAGTGATAAATCATGCGGCTACTCTCATATGCAAGAACTCACTCGGTAACCATTTTTGCATCCATCTTAACTCGTGGAAGTCTGGATAAATGAGTGGTGTTCCATTGAAAACCCTTGCTCTTCAAAAACCATTTCTACATTCATGGTTAAATCAATTGACCATTAATTTCACTTCTTTTTTTTTTCTACAGGACGAGGTAGGTGTTTTCCATCTCCATTTCTGGTTAAGGTTTGTTTGACGGAGGACGTAAGGTCTCATTATTTCATCTAGAGAAAGATGTGAAGAGGCACATGGTCTCATTATTTCATCTTCAAAAAGATGCATCTTCACGTTACTTTAATTAGAATTTGAATACCATTTAGATCTTCAAGAAGATAGTTCTAATAATGTTTGTAGCAAATGGAGAATGAAGATACAAACTGAACAAAACAAACCACACAAGAAATGGACAAGTATTACTGAGGAATTTACGATATCATTCACAATAATAAATCCATTGTATAGTAGGTTACAAATAGGAAGAGTTTTAATGCATTAGGGAGCAATTTGAATCTAGCAAGTAGATGTTGGCTGTAACTAACTGAATCTCTAACTCATGGTAATCAATATCAAAGTCTAGTAGATCAACTCCTTAATGTCCAACAACTCAATCAATCAGTTTTAGCTAGTTAAATTAGTGCAACTAAGTGTGGTAGGTAGGAAAAGCTCTCCTCCCCATGCGGCCATGCATTATCCATGTATTGCTAACTCTAGCTAACTGATTGTGAAGTAACTGAATGTAACTGGGATCTAACTAAGACTAACTAGTACTACTCCAACTAACTGAAGTAGGTTGGTGTCGGGACTCCCAGTGGCTCCTAAAATGTAGGGATTAGTATAGGAGGTACGCAAACTGATGCATGCACATGCAGTAAGTGGCAGTTAACCTCTAGCAGTGTTCCCCACACTCTATTCACTGGTACATGTGGCCCCATTAGGCCAAGTAGACCCAATGGTACTAGTCGACCCAATTAATTAATTAGGGCTCCTAAGTTAGGCTAAATAATCTATTAATAGACAGTATGGTCAAGGGAGGATTAATAATCCTAACACCCCCCCTAAATCCTAACTTGGACAACTGTGGCCCCTAGTAAAAAGAAAAAAGGTCACCCAAATACAATCTAAAAAAATGTTTCTTAATATAACCGAGGAAATAGGGGAAAACCTCATGGGAAAAACCCCCGCTCAAAATAAGTAGAAATACACATTTTGCATGAAAACTTGTTAAAATTTTTGCTGCCATTTGTAGCAGCATCTTGGTTCTTCTGTGCAGGTGAACCTCTAGATCCAATAAAATTCTTATTAATGGAGGAATCTTCTTCTTTGAAAGAAGAACAATGTACTCAACTGAATCAGAAAATAAACAGTTGCATGGTTAAAACTGGACCCATGTAGAGCAATTGAAATCAACTGATGAGAGAGGAAAGGTTCTTAGGAATTCGAACCATGTGAGGAACACCCAAGAAACTGATATATTTCAGCCTTGAAAAGCAAACCATGAATGGTAAAATCATCCCCAAGAGTTAGGAGCAAGTGTCCAGGATGAAGCAGACTGTCTCCAACTTTAGTAGTTCTGTGAGGAGATGAGCATGTGATAGGTGGAGAAGCCTTGGGACTGTGGAGAGTGAATGCTTGAGATCCATCATATGATATAGCTTCATGAATGACCAATAATTCAGAAAATATAATATCATCAACCTCATATGAGAGAACTAACATCGAATCCTCAACAACAAAATTTAAGGAGACTTGCGGTGCTTGATTTGTCACACCAAAATTAATGAAACCAGTTACAAGAAATACCGAAAGCTATTGAATATTAAAACTTGAACCAAATAATATCATATTAGATATAAATAATATCATATCAAATCCAAATAAGTCCATATCAGATCCAAAAGTGTGGAATGAAATCAAATCCCCAGCAACAGTTTTGAAGGAGACTTGCGATACTTGATTTTTCACACCAAAATTGATGAGAGTAGCTACAAGAAATACTGAAATCCCTTGGATATTAAAAACTGAATCAGATATTATCAGATAAAAAACTAAATCAGATCCAAATTGATCCATATCATATCGAAAACATTGCTCCACTGAGACGGTAGAAGCACAATTTTCTCCTTCTTCAAAATTCTGATTTTCGGTGCATGCAATCCTGTAGGAATTTACTGGAAGCTTTAGATTAATGAGAGTGAATGGATCACTCTTATAATCTGATATTATTTCTATAATATAAATGGTATTACCTATCTGTATACTAGTAACATTATTATAGATAGAGAAATCAAATTCCTCTAATGTTTCTGAAACAATCACCGGTAAACTATGCACAAAATTTAAAGAATTACTGGAGAGTTTTTGCAAAGAATAGAAGGAGTGTTTTTATTCACAAGCATATATTCGAATGTCTTCTTCTAGATAATATATGTGAGGATATGATATATCAAATATATCATACACTTATGGAGCAACAAGAGAAGGAGTCACTTTAAGGAGACTTTCTTCCATTCGAATTGACTGTAGGGAAAAAATATGCTTCTTCTTCATCTTCAACAATTTGCTTTTCTATAGGAGAGGGCATGAAATCATCATGCTGGATTTTATCTGAACCTCTCTCAACATCTAGTATTTTAGAGTTATCTCCCATATGACTGCTAGGTCCTCTCGATAGAGGGAAAGTGATGAAGGATTTCTTGGAAGCAACCATGTGGTTGGATGCTCCAGAATCTATCACATAAGCCTTTGACGAAGAGAGTCTTGCATGCAATCATATATCATATTCTTCAGTCTGCTCTTCATCATCTGACATCGCTGCCCTTTTTGGAAGGGAAATATTTTTTTGTACACATAGAGATTTCATCTGGTCGATGGTCTTCTTCACGCACAAGTCTTCTGGATGAAAACCCCTCATACAGTAGGGACACTTCTTATTTTTCCTCTTAGAGCCGAAGGCCCTTTCGAAAGTTTGTTGATTTGAATTGGCTACTTTTGGCTCCTTCTTCTTTGCTTTCCCATTTTCTTGTGTTTTGGAAGAGTTAGTAACTAGGAGATCTTGATCATTAGAGGTCTTGATGACTCCCATTCGAATCAACTCATCTTGCTCCTTGATTAAGGACTCAGAAAAATAATCTAATGAAGGAATTTTCCAATCATGAAAGATTTCCCACTTGGAATAAAATATGGAAACAAATACTGAATACTCAAGGCCTAGTTTACTGAGTATGGAAAGGACATTCTAATCATCCTTTTGCTCTATTCCGCATTGTCTCCATTGAAGAACTAGAGACTTGAATTTAGTAAAGAATTGTTCAATAGATTCAAAATTGCTGGGATGTAAAGATACCAACTCATTCTCTAGAATGTGTCCCTGAAGCTCATCTTGTTTGTTAAACAAGCTATCAATATTCTCCCAGGCTTCTTTGGGAGTCCTCAAGCCTTCTAGGTGGAAGAGGAGATATCTGGATATATAAGTACACAAGTACCCGAATGCTTCATCACAATGGTTCAGAAACTTGTTCCGCTCTACCGGCTGATGAGGTTCAACCTCCCATCCATGGATGATCATGTGATAGCCATGCTTGTGCAAGGTCAAGTTCATATCAATCCTCCAATCAAGATAGTTTGAAGTTTTGAGGATCCATGTTTCAGGAGTATGAGAGCTCATAATTGCTCCGACTATACAGCTGCAAAAATTTCACACAAGCTATGTAGCACCTGTAATTTCACTGCATTAACAAACTAAAACATATGAACTGTTAGAATTATGGATTTCCTCTTGACATGAACATGTTTTCAGGGTCCATCACACCCTCTCCACTGCTCTAAATAAATTCAGAGCTAGCAAATTTTCATAGGGGACTTCTGTGGAAACCCAACTGCTTTTGATGTTGGAGAGAAACAACCATGAAACCTGCCTAAGAAGGCTTTGATAACATATTAGACTTTGAATGCCATTTAGATATTCAAGCAGATGGTTCTAATAATATTTGCAGCAAATGGAGAATGAAGATACAAACTGAACAAAACAAACCACATAGGAAACATACAAGTATTGCTCAGGAATTTATAGTATCATTCACAATAATAAATCTAATGTACAATAGGTTACAAATAGGAATAATTCGAATGCATTAGGGAGCAATTCAAATCTACCAAGTGGATCTTGACTGTAACTAATTGAATCTCTAGCTCATGGTCTCCCAAAAAATATTGGATTCCATTAGATCAACTCCCTAATGTCCAACAACTCAATCAATCAGTTATAGCTAGTAAACTCAGTGCAACTGAGTGTGGTGGGTAGGAAAAGCTCTCCTCCCCATGCAGCCATGCATTGCTAGCGCTAGCAAACTGATTCTGAAGTAATTGAATGTAAGTAGGGACTAACTAAGACTAACTAGTACTACTCCAAATAACTGAAGTAGGTTGGTCTTGGGAATCCCAGTGGCTCCTTAAATGTAGGGATTAGTCTAGGAGGTGCCCAAACTGATGCATTCACATGCAGTAAGTGGCGGTTAACCTCTAGCAGTTTTCCCTACACTCTAGTGACTGGTACATGTGGCCCCATTAGGCCAAGTGGACCCAATGGTGCTAGTGGACCCAATTAATTAATTAAGGTTCCTAAGTTATACTAAATAATCTAATAGACAATATGGTCAAGGGAGGATTAATAATCCTAAAAACTTTTTTTTATAAGATTTTTTATTTATGATAATGTCTTCTTTGTTTCTTACTCAAATGTTACTTTTTATTGTTATATGAATTTAAGATTTTTGATTTATGAGAATGTCTTCTTTGTTTCTTACTAAAAAATGTCACTTTTTATTGTTATATGAAATTTGGAGTATTCCTTGTGGATAATAAGATTGAGAGTTCAATCATTCCGTCGAAAGATCAATGGAGGTGTTAGGTGCTTGATGGGGAACAAAGAATGACAAGTTATTTTTGTTTTTCATAGTAATAGTTCACCTTGAGTTTCATTTCCTTAAGCGGATGAATGGGTTTTACACTAACCCATATATTTTTGGTATGGCATATGTAGACTCTAAACGAAATTATGCTGTGATCTTTTAATCAGAATACAAAACCACTATGTATACATTCGTCAATATACCATGTGATTCCATTGACCCAAAATACCAAAGGTTTTTCCTCTTTGTTTAAAGCGGCCTCGTAGAACCGTAGAAAGGAGCCATTCAATGTTCTTCATTTCGAGTCACGTAACCAGCTTACTGGTTGAAGTCCACATTAGGATGAATAGGAAGATTAGTTACTAAATCCTTATTGGCTTCAAATTTCTTCTCAGTTTTCCATGCAATTCGGCCATTAATACGTTGTATATTGATGGTGGTCATAAAAAACACAAGTAAGCATCTAAAACTCTTTTTATTTTTATTTTACGCTTATCTATCGTATTGTAAAAGATATTTTTTCATAAATCTCGAATGGAAATTCCATAGTTAAAGTTAAAAATATTGGACAAATTGTGGAAAAATTATAACTTATCTATGTAAAGTGAATGTTAAATATATTGTTGAAAATTATTCAAATATATAAATAAATAAAAACAACTTCACTATGTATTATTTATATGAGTCTCATATTTGTTTTCTTACGATTTCTTATACCAGGGGAGTATATATATATATATATATATAT
>LPNX010055129.1:14605-28261 GCA_001517045.1 Pseudotsuga menziesii
ACTTGGAAAAAACCTTTGGCAACTAACCTTGCCTTAAGCCTTTCAACACTTCCATCTGATGCATACTTAGTTCTGTAGACCCATTTACATTTGACAAGTTTTCTTCCTTTTGGAAGAGGAACAAGATCCCAAGTATCGTTCGCCATTAAGGAACGATATTCTTCATCCATAGCTGCATCCCAATCTGGATTTCCTAAAGCTTCTGCAAAAGTTTTTGGATCATGATTCTCGAAAACTTGAGCCAAAAGAGAAGAGGCTCACTGAAACTGAGAATGTGTTCGTCGTTGATCTCTAGGATCACCGGCAAGATCACCAGCTGCCTCACATCTTGAACGGAGCCATCGAGGAAGTATTGGTACTGGTGCAATTGGAGGACCATGAGCAGGCGGAGGTGGATTTTCATCCTCACTGTCATCATCAGAAACTGGAGTTGGAAACCTGTCAAGGAAGCAGGAAGAAGAAGAAGAAGAAGAAGGCACAATCGCCAAATCAGGCTCGCAGGCAAAGATGGCACACCCACCAAGTTAGGCTCACAGGACAAGAGATTTTCATCAAATTTAACATCTCTTCTAATGATTATATCATGTGAATGGGGATGAAGAATTCTATAACCTTTTACATCTTCAGAATATCCAACAAATATGCACTTTTCACTTTTAGGCTACAATGCTTTCCGTTTTTCATCCGGAATGTGAGCCCATGCTTCACAACCAAACACACAAAAGTGACTTACATCTGGTTTAATTTTACTCCATGCTTCTTCCAGTGTTATACCTTGTAAAACTTTAGTGGGTGTGCGATTAACTATGTAATTTGTACAATTTATGGCCTCAGCCCAATATTGAAGACTTAGTCCCTTAGATTGGATCATACAATTAGCCGTTTCTTTTAAAGTGCAGTTCTTCCGTTCAGCTACACCATTTTGTTGTGGTGTATATGGAACAATGTGATGTTGTTGGACTCCTTGTTCAGTGCAAAAAGTAGTGAACTTGTTGTTAACATATTCTCCTCCATTGTCAGATCTTAACTTAATAATTTGATGACCAGATTGTTTTTCAACAAGGGCCTTGTAGGCCAAGAACATGTTAAATACTTCACTCTTAAGTTTTAGGAAGTAAACCCAAGTGTGTCTGGAGTAGTCATCGATGAAAGTTAAGAAATATTTGAAACCAGAAAAGGAAGCAAATGGAAGAGGACCACACAAGTCACTATGCACAAGCTCCAAGGGAACCGAGACGTGCTAAGAGGCATGTTTGTCAAAACTGTCCCGATGATGTTTTTCAAGTAAACAACCGGAACAAACACCATCCTTGAAAGATACCAGTGGAAGACCAATCACCATATTGTCTTTACATAGTTGTTGCAATGAGCGATAATTTAAGTGACCAAATCACTCATGCCAAAGTTTGCTCAAGTTATCACTGTGAGCAACAAAAACTGAAGGAAAATGTGATAACCCAAAGTTGTTAAATTTGTACAACCTGGTAATATCATCAACAGTTCCAGTAGCAAGGACATTTTGAGGATTTTTAAAATCCTTGATTACAACTTGGTGAGGTGTAAACGTCACAGTTTTACCTTCACCTGAATGAGTAATTTGATAAACGGATAACCAATTGCAGGAAATTTTTGGAACACATAGTACATCATTGAAATGACCATTTTCTACTAGAACTGTTCCAGATCCTACAACACTTAGAGATCTATCATCACCAACAAATATTTGTTTGGCGTTACATTCATGCATAGTAGAAAAGATGGATTTATCCTTAGCCATATGATAAGATGCTCCAGAATCAATGAGCCATTCAATTGAAGTAGAAGAAGAAGATATAGTACAAGAGTAACCAGAAGCACAAAGTGCATGTCCATGAGAGGTAGATTCTGAAGATGAATCTAGGATGATGTGGTGCTTCTTCATTGCTGCTTCCAATGCTGCCATCTTCTTAAAACACTTAGATTCATCATGATTATCTTTCCCACAAAAATTGCAATGACGCTCAGTCTTCTTTCCTTTTTGCTTGGATCCTTTGTCATTTTTTAAAGGAGGAGCTGACTGAGAAGGTTTGGGACCCTTGTTGTTTTCCATATTATTCTGAAAATTTTGTTTCTTGGTAGGCTTGGAATTTTCTTTCTGTTGAGACAATAAGGCTTTCCCAGATGTATCTGCATTGTTAATTATTCCAAGATAAATGAGCTTATCTTGCTCTCTAATTAAGGAATCACAAAAGGATTCAAGGCTAGGCTCTTGATAGCTAGCTGCAGTTAATGATTCTTTCATGGAGTAGAATGTAGATACAAAAATAGAATATGCAGGTCCAAGTTTTAAAAGAATATGATAAATACATTGTATGTCTTTTTCTTAATCTTGCATTCTGCACATAATAGTCTAAGAGTTTTATACTTAGATAAATAGTCTTGAATGCATGAAAAATCATTTGGATTCAAGGAAAGCAACTCATTCTCAAGTTGATGACCCCGAATTTCATTGTGTTTACCAAACACAGATTCCAACTTTTCCCAAGCGAGATTAGGTTCATCAATTCCAGATATGTGGAATCGCAAATCAGTAGAGATTGACATCCCAATCAATCCATGAGCTTCATCACATCTATTTTCCCATTTAATTTTCTTATCATCATCAGTGGGTTATGTTTCTTTCCCTGAGGTTATCCTGAAAAGTCCCCTACTTCACAGAACATCCTCCATATGAGATTTCCATGAGAAATAGTTAGAACTTGTAAGTATAATATCACAAGGGGTGGCCATACTATAAAATAATGGATGAAAGAACAGAAACTAACTGTCTGGATACAAAGAGCTCGAAAAAATTATGTGGTTTTAAAAAAAATGACACTTAAAACTGATTCTGGATGATGAAGTTATGCTTGATCAAAGAAAACGTTGAGGATGTCCCCAATAGTGACGTGGCAGATATTAACTTGACCAACTAAAAAAAGAAGCCCCCTCTTCCCAAGATCAACCTTTGACAATCACTTTTACAATAAAGTTGCTTTGAAGTGAATCACTTTTGTAGAATAAGTGATGTTCACTTTTACAGTAATGTGACTTTTAAATAGTGTGACAATAAATTAAAAGACTTAAGTGACTCACTTTTATTTTATTTTATTTATGTGAGATGCACTTTTACAATAAAGTAACTTGAAAATAGAAATTGTATGCACTAAAAAGTAGCTTAATAAGACTTGAACTCAAGACCTATTAAGTAATAAAGCAACTTTGGACCAAGTGATCTAAGTTTAAAAGGTACGTACAATAATGGAAAGAGGAAGGGGGATTTTTTTTTTACTCTTCTCTCCCGTTTTCCATGCTTGCTTTCTTCTCCTGCAAATCACAAAAAAAAAACGAAAAACAAAAACAAAAAAAAACTTTTCCACACAATGGGGTTAGATCTTGGCTAGCTTACCCGAAAAGTCTATGTTTTCAAGTTTTCTCGATGTTTCTGATTTGCCGTGATTGCACAAGGTACACGACAAAGAGCATACGTAGCCGAAAAGACAAGAAAATAAAATTTCCCTTACTGTTTCTGATTCGTTGCGATCACGCAACGTGCATGGCAAAGAGCATACGCAGTCAGGGAAGGAAACAGTCCGAGAATAAAACAAAAAAATATCTAATAATAAACTGATAAAATATGAGAGATTTACAAAAAACAAATCCGTCACTGTAACATTATACCTTCATATTTGCCGAAATGGGTGCTTCTGGAGCAAACTGAAATGGTTTTCGGTGAAACGAAAACTATTTTCCAATGGAAACGGTGCTCCAGATGCAATGGAACAGCTCCCATGGGCCACAAATGCATAGAAAATCTAGAACCAGAAACCCTTTCAAAGTTCCGGCAACACCAGTTCCAAATCTTGATCAAAACCGAAAGCGACTCTTCATAAAAGCTCTGATACCATGTTCAGGTACACAGGGTACTCCCAAAAGACCGAACATCTTCAGCAACTACTTCACACAAATAGATCACAGATCAACACACCGATGTTTGTCATGTGGTTAAAACCCTCGAGAGGGAAACAGTCCACGACCCCAGTCAAATAGCTACTTAGAGCAATTTATTATGCAAAAGAAAGAAAGTTACATGAGATTCTCATAATCGATAAACTAGCCAAGGACCCTCTATGCTCTTTAAATAGAGATCATATACCAATCGGGTGTTAAGCCACGTATCAATGGTAGGTATGATCTAAGAGAAGTTGAACCGTCGGATCACTCTATGTCTAGAACATATTGTGACCGTCGGATTAGAATATTTATAAATGCATACTAATGCATACTAAAGAAACACACTTTTACCTAACGGATATATTACACAAGTTGATCTTAACTAACTCCAAAGTGTCTAAATATCCTAACAAAAAAAGTGTGGGTTTGCACGTTGTTTCTACAACACAATGCAGTGAATGTTCACCCGCCACATTTAATGTTGTGAACATTTGTGGTGAACATTTTCTAGTTAATGCATATAGGAACATGCATCCATTATTAACATGTGCACACTAATAGTGTGTGCGCTTTATTAATGTGCGACTTCCTTTGTTTGAAGAAGACAACAAAGCTTTTCTTACACATCATATATTTCATTTTTTTGAGTTGGGTGTTATGTCGTCTAGATTAATTCACCTAATATTTAATTATCGACCGGGGTTGGTAGGCTTAGAGTTGATACAAAATATATGCGAAGGTAGAGGAATTCCTATGGTGTGGCGGAAATATTTTAACAAACAAAAGATCGAAAGATCTTTCAAAATGAAAAACCGAAACTAACTCCAAAGAATTCAACTATTAAGGTAATTGAACCAGAACATAATACTAAACCAGAATATCAAAAATACACTATTCTACTCTATAAACAATTACTAAAGAACAAATATATATACAATACTACTTCTATACAAGAAAAACTACTCTTTCTAGTAAGGTTTATTAAATAGTTTCAAGAACTAATTATGCAAAGAAAGTTTATATTGGAAACATAAGTACAACAACTAGATTGATAATTTATTTTATAAGCAAATAATTTCAGAATGAAAAAGATACTATCAACAACTAACTTTTCAAGTGAAAGGATGGGATGCAAGGAAGACCTAATTTATAAGTAAGTAGAAAACTTAGTAAAGAAAACTTAATAAGAGAAACAAGTAGAAAACTTAATAAAGAAAAAATAAGAGAAGCAAGTAGAAAACTTAATAGGAATGACTTTGAATTCTATCCTATAAGTCTCTTTCGGTAATCACACAGTGAAGAAGGAATAGTCTGCAAGGTACTAGTATATTTTTCTAAGAATAACACATCTAATACTAAGTTTTACATGCAAATGGATAAATCAATCCAAAGGCATGATCATAAAACAATACAACAATATTAGTTAAAGGAATCGGAAATAAACAAAAGAAACAAAACATAACATAGCTCAAAACATGTTCAAAGTGAAAGGATAAAACTTTAATGAATAATCTAAAACAATCTAATTTTAGCCTTAATGCCAAATAAAACTATCATCTAACCATTACAGTCAAAGCATGCTTCAAAAACTAAGGAGACAGAACTTTAAACAGGCTCGAAACACATTAAAAACACTAAAAACAAAATGACAGACTAGATGACAGACTGAACTGCTGGTCTGTAAGGGGTGTCTGAAAGACAGCTTAAACAGGTTTTATGAATAACATGGCACAATTAAAATAACAAAAAATAACCTAAATGATCTAATCTTCAACTGAATTTGTGCACATGTAAATACAATGCATAGAGGCAGTAAATAAACCTACTTATTAATCAAATTTGACAGCGAAATAATCTTAAACTAATTCATAAAAAGAAATCATTGCATATTACACTAAGAAACAAACTGAAATTTAAATTGAATGAACTTATAACAGAAAGGAAATAAATAGAATTGAATCTATTATAACTTGATAAAAGCAATATGTTTCATCTACTTATAAATAAAACTGGAAATGAAACGACTGAAAGCAAATTGAAAGAAAACTATGCACACAACTATTTAACTTTGGAAATAAAACCTATACTAATTCACACAGCATTACATAAAGTAAGTGAAATAAACATTTACAGTACTTTGAATGAAAACAAACTAGAAATCAAACTAACTACAAAAGAAAAGGTAACAAAACTACACAAGAAAAGAAACCTCTAGTTGATGAGGAGCCCTCTCAACAATCAAGGGTGATGCCTGGCTAACTCTTACATGAATGCAATCATAAACAACAGAACATACAACTTCTATTAAAAATAAGGAACAAAGTTACAAAATTCTTCTTAAAAACTAATTGTCTCACTAATGAATTGATCAACTCTTTAGCTCTTCACATGGACTCGTTTATATACACAATGTTTACATAGGTGAGAAAGTCAACCCTTTAGTGGTCGACTTCTCTCTAAATTTAGTCAACCATTATGACCATTAACTGATCAATCGCCAACGCACAACATTCTTCCTTCTTCAGCACAAACAGATTCTCTTCAACGCGTGATGCGGCATGAGGGCTCCTTCTTTAGCGTGGCTGGTGGAGTGGTGTTGGGTAGAGGAGAGCATGTTGGCGAGTCTTCTAGAACGAGAACCATTCTATCATCCAAACACATGGACTGGGGGTGTGGTGTCGAGCAAAGGCAGCGTGATGGCGAGTCTTCTAGAACGAGATCTTATCCATCACCTAAACATGTGGACAATAAGTAGTTTAAATACCATTCCAACGTTTTAATGCCTGGAATATGTTATCAATAGTGCGTAGTCTAGTTAGCGATCTGGACGGTAAGCTGAACAATGAGCTGGATATACTTTACGCATATCTAGCTGAACGCATGTCTATTTGTTAACTTGTCCAACAACTATATAACCTACAAACAAATATACACATAAATTAATATATCAAATGCGCTTCAAATAATGTCAATTTTAATCAATAAAATTGTAAAATGATAATAATAAACAGATTTTATTTAAATCTTAAATTACCTG
This sequence comes from Pseudotsuga menziesii, assembly GCA_001517045.1. Classification (NCBI taxonomy): domain Eukaryota; kingdom Viridiplantae; phylum Streptophyta; class Pinopsida; order Pinales; family Pinaceae; genus Pseudotsuga; species Pseudotsuga menziesii. The sequence continues at coordinate 21,615 of LPNX010055129.1, forward strand.
GGGAGGAATAGTGAGCTGCGTGATAGAAAATATGCAAAAAGATGACAAAACATATGTCTAAATGCATAATTTAACTTCCAAAAATGATGACAAATCTAGGATCAACATTCCCCCAAACCGGAGAAATGCTAGGTCCCACCGAGAAAAAAAAAAGATAACTTAGGAAGAAGGCAGATGAAGGAGGTGATTAAAACTTCAGTCCTCTGGCTTGTGCTTTAAAAATAGCATGTATTTCATGTCAAACATTGTATGTAGATTTAATATCTTTGTTGAGTTATTCAACAGTCTTAATTTGATGGCTCTCAGGTTCAAAACAATTCAAAATTGTTCAAAAGTTATGATACAGGATCTTTTTGTAGAGGGTGTAAGAATAAAATGGCTAAAACAGCGCTACATAAATAATGGTGATGAAAAACGATGAAATAACAAGAAGTTCAGCCTACTTTAAGAGATCACACTATCATAGCGAACCTTGAGACGTGTGTCATTAATGGGCATATGCATTAATGAGTAAGTTCATAAGGTTTGTAATTAGTTCAACCATGTCCAAAGTATAACTTTGGATAGGTTGAACGTATGACATGCAGGCATAAATTGCATTTTCAATAACCTTGATTAACAAGAAGATCGGTCATTTGATATTTTACATGCGTAACTAGATAAGAGGATAGGGTTGTCAACAGAGAAATGTTGACTAAAAGATTTTAAGGTCAAAGCACGTCCACATGGAGGTAAAAACTATTTTCCAAAAAAAAAAAAAAATTGGTTAGCAAATTTTAATCATAAGTGCTATAATATCACCATGTTTTATTCAGATCATCATTTGGTATTTCATTTGGACCTTCATTCGATCCTTCATATAGTCCTCCATATTGATTTTTCTATGAAAATATTCTTCATGCTATAACCAAGTTCCACTGCTTACATTATCCTGAAAACATTTATCATTTTTCAGAGATAAACAGATTAGTCATGAATATTGAAAATAAAAACAGCCTAATCTTTCCTAATCCTCCCCCAAACCAAAGATATGGCGTTTCCTCAAGCCATACAAGAGAGAAGAATTGATTGTTCCAGATAATGAAATAAATTTTTTTATCATGATGTTATTATTTTGTGAGAAAAAAAAAACTAGTAAATGGAAATGATTCAGATATGTATATTCATGAAAAATATAACAGTGCTTAGAAAGACCACTTGAATGATGATAATATAACCAAAAGAATGCCATAGGAAAAAGCTAGTCATCCATGCCTCATTTTAAAGATATCTTGTCACCAAAAAATATTTTGAGTTTACCCCAGAGTGCATGAGATTTATAGCTATGGGTCCCATTTCTAGGATAATGACATCCTAGGTATTTGTTGAATTAGATGACCAGGGCCAAGCCCAACTTACATCCATTCTCAAATGACATTATAAGCAACTGGTCGTGACATGTTTATTCATAAATTCTGAAAAAAATTCTTTATATTGTCATTGTTCTACGAACCATGTGCATAGTGGTGCATTAACCAGATCTCTTTACCTGATATTGCCCCGTTGCCAGCAGGCCTGTTCAGTACCCTGGTGGGTTTACCTTGGTACCATGCAAGCATAGTCCCACTGCAAGTGAGCCTGTTCAGTACCCCGACGGGTTTACTTGCATTTAGCGAGCTTCCTTGTTTTAAGTTTTTTACTTAGCATTGACCTGCTGCCAGCAGGCCTATTCAGTACCCCGACGGGTTTGCCTTGTATAATGATATTAAATATATGGATGTTGATTGGTACGAGAGCATGTTAATCCCTGCTAAACACATAATTCAATTTTGTAAAGTAAACTTATAAGTAACTTTTCATAATAGTCTTAATCACAGATCGTGTCAAAAGAGAATAACTAAAAGTTGTTCTTTGACCTTATAGTCCTTCTTCTTCATAAAACATAAGTAGTGTTTCCCACAGACAAAAATTCCACTTACTTTCGAGTTATCACAAAAAATACTTAAGAGACAAGTTTTGATAACAAGTATAGGATGAACTAGTAATCCATAAGTATAAGATGAGATTTGTGAGAAAAATAATGAAAGTAGGTCTTTAGCAAGCAATTGTTCAAAATAGCAAATCAAAAATATACATGTGTGAATCAAAGTACCAAAAACTATCTGAATCATAGAAAAATGGTTAATAATGATATACAAAAAGTTATTTTTTAATTGTCACTATAAGCGGCAAATTTCAAAAGTACCCCAAGAAAGGTTAAGATACCTCATGAGTGTTTTAGCGTACTTCCCTTTTCCAAATAAAACTCCATGAGTTTCTTATAGAGATAAAGTACTTGTAATCAAATTGCAAAACCACTTGTTAGATGATTCAATTTATTCATGAAAACATATAAACATTATAAAAAGAAAAAGAGTCCCTTGTAAGCAATTTGTCAGAAATGACTCTTATTTATTCAAAGAAACAAACACATATTTACATATATACAAGTGATGATAATCCAAAATACCTTTTTTAAGGATCAAGAGGAGGAGGAATAACTTCCCCTTCAACCAATTCCATTTCCTTCTGTTGCAAAACATTCTGTATGAAATCATGTTTAGATGTTGGTTGGTGATAAAGTCTAAGTATGTTTCCATTTACTACAAAGGAAACTTGGGAACCATCAATTGTCTTAATTTATACTGACCCATCGTCAAAAGCTGTAACTACTTCATATGGGCCCATCCAATAGGTAGTTAACTTTCCTTTAAAAATTTTAAACCGTGAGTCGAATAGTAGTGCCCAATCTCTAGTGTTAGGTTTTTGCTTAATAAACTTATCATGCCATGTATTCCGTTGATTCTGTATTAGCATGGTTCTTTGGAGTGCATCTTGTCTAATTTCATTCAACTCATTACTCTGTAATACTCATTGTTTCTATGCTTCATCCAAATCCATGCCTAATTGTGCTGCCATATGAAAGGTCTTAACTTGAAATTCAATAGGTAAAAGGACGTGTTTTACATACACTAACTCATAGGGGGTATGTCCAGTGGTGTTTCTCCATGTTATCCTATAGGCCCATAAGGCCTCCAGGAGTCTATCTTCCCAATCCTTATGATGTAAGTGAATGGTTTTGGTTAAAATGGCTTCTAATACTTTATTGGTTGATTCTACCTGGCCATTTTCCTGAGGGTGATAAGGTGAATATTTGCAATGTCGGATGCCATATTTCGTAGTGAGTTCTTTCATTAATTTGGAAGTGAATTGAGTACCTTGGTCTATGACAATTTATCTAGGTACACCAAACCGTGTGAATATTTCTTCATATATAAATTTTACCATTGATTCCTTTGTATCCCTAAACAAAGATTTAGCTTCTACCCATTTGGTAACATAGTCCATGCAAACCAGGATATATTTGTTTTTACGATACATGGGAGAAATTCATCCTACAAAATCAAGAGCCCATTTCTAAAAAGGCTCAATCATGAACTGAGGTTGTAAGGGCATCTGATCAAATGGCGTAGGTCTACCCATTCTTTGGAAACTATCACATCATTTAACATACTTGGTAGCATCCTTGAAAATGCTTGGCCAATAATAACCAGAGTGCAGCACTTTGTATGTTGTCCACCTATCAGAAAAATGTCCTCTGCATGGTCCATCATGGAATGCAAGGAGGATGTCTGTCATTTCATCCTCCCACACACATCATCGAATAATAAGATCTGGACCGGTGTAGAAGAGGTCATTATCAACTCAAGAATAATTAGAACTCTGAACTATAATACAACGTTTCTCATGTGGGGAAAAATGGTTTGGTAATTTCCCAGTTTCTAAATAATTGGAAATGTTTGCAAACCAAGGGGTTTGAATAGATAGCAAACAAATGTTCATCAGGAAAAGTGTCGTCAACGGGTTTAGCACCATCATCATGTTGAATGTGAGAGAGGAAATCTACTACTAGATTTTCTTTACCAGGTCAGTCAATGATAATGATGTTAAATTCTTGCAATAGAAGAAGCCACCGAGTCACTCTTCCATTGGTAATTGGTTTATTCATTAAAAATATAATGGCAAAGTGATCGGTATGCACAAAAACTTCGTAAACTGTAATGTAATGGCGAAATTTATTAATAGACTAAACCACTGCCAACAATTCTTTTTCAGTAACAGTGTAATTCAGTTCGGCAGGAGTCAAATTCTTGCTAATAAAATAAATGGCATAAGGTGCTTTTCCCACTTTTTGGTCCAGGAATCCTCTTATGGCCATATCGGAGGCATCGGTGGATATATGAAAAGGAAGGGACCAATCAGGACCCCTGATTATTGGTGCCACCGGTAGTTTAGCTTTTAAATTCTCAAAAGCATTTTGACAAGATTCTGTCCACTGGAATTCTACATCCTTTGTAAGCAATTTAAACATTAGTGGATCTATTTTAGTAAAATTTTCAATAAAGCGACGGTAATAGCCTACATGACCAAGAAAGCTTCTTACCTTTTTTTGAGTTTTTGGAGAGGGAATGCCAACAATTACTTTGATCTTAGCAGGATCTACCTTGATTCCTTGGGAGGAAACATGGTGTCCTAAAACTATACCTTCTATCAGTAACATTTTACATTTTGCATGACTAAGGGATAAATTCATTTCTTGACATCGAATCAAGACCTTTTTGAGGTTGTCAAGAGATTCTTGAAAGGTATTTCCATAGTCTGTAAAATCATCCATGTATACCTCCACACAGTCATGTATAATATCAGAAAAAATTCCTAATACTACTCGCTGAAAAGTGGCAGGTGCATTACATAAGTCAAATGGAAAAACTCTATAAGCATATGTTCCCAAAGGGCATGTAAAAGTGGTCTTGTCTTGATCTTCAGGTGCTATTAAAATCTGGTTGTACCCACTATATCTGCAAAGAAAGGAAAATTACTTTTTACCTGACAGAGTATCTAACACTTAATCAATAAAAGGTAAAGGAAAGTAGTCTAAAATCAAAACAAATGCACCATTTTACTGTGACTTTATTTGGGAATACCACTAGAGGAGACACCCATTTACTATCGGAGATAGGATAGATGAAACCAGCATTGGGGAGTTTTTGTAATTATTCTTTTACTATATCCTTTAGAGAAGGATTCATCCTCCTCTGAGACTTCCTTACAGGTGAAATGTTTGGATCCATATAAATATGGTGAATACAAGTGTCAAGGTGTATACCCTTCATATCAGTGTATTCCCATGCAAATGCTCTAGCTTGTTTTTTAAGAACCTCAAGCAGCTGTGCTTGTTGGTTTTCACTTAACCCTGCATTTATATGTAAAAAAATTGCAGAGCCAACTTCACAAGGTATGGTATAGGTTCATGTATTCTCTTCAATTGTGAATACATAAGGTGTCTATGTAAATGTTGAGAGATCCATATTCTCTTGGAACTCGTCTCCAAAAATATGATCGAATTGAGCAAAAGACTGAGGAAAATCTATACAAGTTGTTGAAGAAACAAAATAGTTTAACACATTCTTAGTGGTCTTCTCCTTAAGTGTGTATAAATTCAGGCCAGCAGTAGATTCATTTTACCCACAACAATTATCAATTGATCATGCAAAATTGCTAACAATGGAGACTGAATATGGAGCTGTAACACAAAATTATATTAACTGAGTGTACAATAGCCAACCCTGTAATATTATAGGCTGCTGAATAAATAGAATACATGAAGAAATCGAATGCATGAGGAAGCATCCAAATATAGCATAAAGCAGGCTTACCAAAAATAAGCAAATCCCCCATAGGTGTAAAAGCTGGATCCCAAATCTGTCATGGAGCTCACGAATTGGAAAAAAGGCATAGGCAAGCTAAATATTGGTGGAATGGCAGCTCATACATGCTTTTGCATGGAGAAAAGAGAGGAGGATGTGTAGGACAAAAAACAAGTTCACCTCACCTAGTCTAGCTTTCCCATGTGCCTTAAAACACTGAAAAAACAGGCAATAAAGCAGAAAAAGCAGATAGGCGCCTAGGAGGCCAGGATTAAAGCAGATTTGATTCCTAAGGATTTCCCAAGTGCTACATGAGTCATATATGGCAAGTTTGACCTCTATGGATAGGCAATTAGCAACTTGCACAAGGTGGGACTCATGAACTAGGCAAATAAGACAAAAATAAATGAATTAATGTCTAAGTGGGTAAACTATGGGTTGATTATTCTAACACCCCCCCTTAATCCTGACTTTAATATGAGTAATAAATCAAAAATATAGGGCCTAGCAACAAGGCTTAGCCACCCTTTACATACTGCATGTCCAAATAAACAAGGAAAGAGGCAAAACCAACTTGGGAAAATCCTCCCTTAAACATGGACTGTAAAACAAAATTGTAGAATCTTGTCTCCACTCATGCCTTTACAACATGATCAGCAATCCCCAGCAGTGATTTGAGATTGCTGAAGGTCTTCTCACAAAATGCTTTGGTGAAGATATCAGCTACTTGTTTTGAAGATGAATAGAAGAGTAGATGAATGGTTCCATCATGCACAAGCTCTCTGATGTAGTGCATGTGAATCTCAATGTGTCTGGTTCCATGCTTCTGAACTGGATCTTTGTAGATTCGAATGGTACTCTGGTTATCACAGTAGATAGTAGTTGAGTACTCAGGTTCGAAACCACACTCTCCAAGTAAAC
>LPNX010055129.1:29616-177401 GCA_001517045.1 Pseudotsuga menziesii
TGAATACAGGCTGCACAGTTGATAGCTTCGTCCCAGTACTTTGGTGGCAAAGTTTTGGCCTCCATCATGCATGTTGTCATCTCCTTCAGTGATCTATTCTTCCTCTCAGCAACACCATTTTGCTGTGGTGTGTAAAGGATAGAATGCTGCATCTGAATACCTACATCTGCACAATAGTTAATAAACTCAGACTTGAAATACTCACCACCATTGTCAAATTTGAGGACCTTGAGTTTCCTTCCACACTGGTTTTCAACCAAAGCCTTAAAGACTTTGAATAGGCCAAAAACTCCAGACTTGTGTTTCATGAAGTGAACCCAACAATACCTGAAAAAATCATCAATAAAGGTCAATGCATATTTGGCCTGACTCATGGACATATGAGGGAATGGTCCAGCAACATCACTATGAATCAGCTCGAGGGGTGCAGAGGTTCTCTCATGACTAGCTTTCTCAAATTTGTGCTCTGGGTGTTTTCCTAGGATACAGCCTTGGCAAACTCCTTTGGAAAATTTTATCTTGGGCAACCCTATGAGCATTTATTTCTCACTAAGATCAAAAAGATATTTGTAGTTAAGGTGGCCAAATCTCTCATGCCACAGCTTGCTGGCTTCATTAGCATGAATGAGAAGCGCAGAGGGGTTTGAGTAAGGTAGGAAGTGTGAAAACATGTATACCTTTTGAGCATGATTCACAACTCCTTTTGCAATGACTCTACCAGTTGAAATCTCTGTGATCTCAACTTCATCGGGGGAGAATATGACCTTCTTAGGAGACCTAGTGTGGGTCATCTGGTACACTGACAAGAGGTTGGAGGCGAGACTAGGGACATATAGCACATTGCTGAACTGACCATGACCAAGATCTATCCTTTCTTTACCTTTACTTTCAGTGAGAGAGTCATCTCCCAATACAATAGATGGTCCTTTCGACATATCCAGTGAGGAGAAGACCTCCTTAGTCGAAACCATGTGTCTTGAAGCTCCAGAATCTATGATAAAACTGGGTGAGCTTGATGTGCCAGCAACTAGAGCATGAACTCTCTCTCTGTCATCTGAACTTGATCCTCCTTCTCTCTTCTTTGAGCTTTCTGGAAGGGAGATGCCATTCTTCTCTAGGAGATTGGTCAGCATATCAATCTGCTTTTTCATACAAGAGCTTTCAGTGTGATTGCCCTTCGAACAGTATGAGCACTTGTTCATTTCACCTTTGTTTTTCTTCTTCTGGTTATTCTTCTTGGGACCTTGTTGATCCTCTAGAGACTACTTCTTGTCTCTTCTTTGCTCAGGTGGATTTTTAGCTTTCTTTTTGCTTTTTGAATCCACCCTCGAATCTCCAGCAATCAAAGCTTGATCTTTGGATGGTTTGATGGTGCCCATCATCACCAGATTGTCTTGTTCTTGTGTGAGAGATTCCATGAAATCTGCAAGGCCAGGCATCTTCGAGGTTCGAGCTGTGAGTTTTGTGGCATATAAGGTCGAAACAAAGACTGAGTAGTCAGGTCCTAGCTTCGAGAGGATGGCCAATACGAGCTGATCATCTTTCTTTTCGATACCACACTACTTCAGCTGCAAAACTAGTGCTTTGAACTTGGAGAAATATAACTGCAGGGATTCAAAGCTACTGGGACTCAGAGAAATCAGCTCATTTTCGATCTGATGTCCCCTCATCTCATCTGTCTTTCCAAAAAGATCAGAAATCTTCTCCCATACTTGATCCGGTGAAGTTAATCCATCGAGATGGAAAAGGAGGTCTCGGGAAATACTGAGACATAGGAGGCCATAGGCCTCATCTCTTCGATTGTGCCATTTGATCTTCTCTGCAGTAGCATTGGGCTCTGCTTCTGTAGCCATAGTCACCCTGTAGAGGCCTTTCTCTCTCAACAAGATCTCCATCTCTGCTTTCCATTCAAAATAGTTGAAGGGATTCAAGATAGTTTTCTGTGAATGCATAGCTTTAGAAAATCTATCCCGGCTGTCAGTAGAAGGCTCCCAGCCTTGATGTCGAAACTGCAAAACAATTTTTGAAGGAGAGTAACAACCTACAATGGCTCTAATACCATGTAGAAATTCATGCCAGCAGTAGATTAATTTTACCCACAACAATTATCAATTGATCATACAAAATTGCTAACAATGGAGACTGAATATGGAGCTATAACACAAAATTATATTAACTGAGTGTACAATATCCAACCCTGTAATATCATAGGCTGTTGAATAAATAGAATACATGAAGAAATCAAATGCATGAGGAAGCATCCAAATCTAGCATAAAGCAGGCTTACCAAAAATAAGCAAATCCCCCATAGGTGTAAAAGCTAGATCCCAAATCTGTCATGGAGCTCACGAATTGGAAAAAAGGCATAGGAAAGCTAAAGAGTGGTGGAATGGCAGCTCATACATGCTTTTTCATGGAGAAAAGAGAGGAGGATATGTAGGACAAAAAACAAGTTCACCTCACCTAGTCTAGCTTTCCCATGTGCCTTAAAACACTAAAAAAGCAGGCAATAAAGCATAAAAAGCAGATAGGCACCTAGGAGGCAAGGAATAAAGCAGATTTGATTCCTAAGGCTTTCCCAAGTGCTACATGAGTTAGATATGGCAATTTTGACCTCTATGGATAGGCAATTAGCAACTTGCACAAGGTGGGACTCATGAACTAGGAAAATAAGACAAAAATAAATGAATTAATGTCTAAGTGGGTAAACTATGGGTTGATTATTCTAACAAAGTGCCCAAGAGAAATCACTAGGGAGGGAGAGTTCATCAAATTTCTCATCCCTGAAAGAACAATTTAGCCACCATGAATTTTCAGTTATTGGTTGTGCTGGGGGGTATAAAATAAGTCTTTGTGTAGATAACCCATTGGAAATAGTCATTTCTCCATTTATACATCCTATAAAAGCATTTGCAGTAGCTAACCATGGTCTTCCCAAGATAATAGGATTCCCTTTAGAAGGATCCTTTGATTCTACGACCATAAAGTTGACAGGGTATTCCCATGAAGATACTGATATAATAATGTCATCCAGGACTCCAGCAGGTTTTACCATAGTACGGTCTGCTAGTTCTAGGATGGAAGGGGTAGGTCGGAGAAACTGTCCCAACTGTTAAAATTCTAAAACTATGGTGGTAATCATGTTGATGGTGGATCCTAAATCGATTAATGTATTTTTTATGTCGATATTGTTTACAACTACAGTCACTACTGGGGCTCCTGGATTGGTATATTTTGCAATCTAGGACTGATATGTCATACATTCAGACATCTCTCCTATAACATGAATTGTGAGAGGGTCCTTTTGCTTCTTCCCTGGGTGTTTAATGCATAGCTCCTTTATTACCTTGTTGTAGATTGGTATGTCCTTGATAGCTTATAATAGAGGAATTTTGACACATATATTATTTATTTCATTCAAAATGTCATACTCAAGATGAACTACAAGTTTTTATATTACTAGTATTTCCGGAAATGGAGGAACTCTTTGCTCCTGAATGGGTTCTTGCGGAGTATGCGTGTGTACTGGAATCTTCGGAATGTTCACATCCTCCAAAATGACATCATTCACGAGTTCATTTGAATCCTCTTCTTCTTCATTTTCCTCATGAATGATGAATGGTGACTTGGGTTTGTCATTCACAACTCTTCGAGATCATAATTGAATCTCATGTACAGGTACAGTCAAAATAAGGTATGATGGAAGAGTTTGCAACTCAATGTTTTTAAGATCTTGAGTTGGTTTATTATCTAGGTTAGGTATCAATTTTGCAAGTAATAATGTCGGTCGAGGAGGGTTTGTATTCTGGAAGTGATGAGGTTGTTGTGTAATGAGAGGAACTGGGGGCACAAATCCAAGCGAAATTTGCTATAAATTTGTTTGGTGCTGAGGATAAGGATGATTAGGTGCAGAAACAGGTTGTGGCTAAGGGTATGCTTGTCCTCTCCATCCTTGTGACCAATATTGTTGATGCGGAAATTGAGGAGGGTACTGAGGTGGCCAATTCTTCCAACTTGAATTGTTCCATTGTTGAAGTGGTTGATATGGAGGATAATAGAGTGGGGGTTGTGGTGGAAAATTCTGGTATGCTGGTTGGTCTCTAGGTTTCCAAGGAGGCCTACTAGATGTTTCACCTACATCCCCACTCTTATAGATGGCTTGCAACCCAGGAAAGGATGGGAAATTATCTGTTGGATGCTCTTCTGTACTAATGTGACATACGAAGATGTTGTTTAATGGACATTCCCTTTGGGGATGTTTGGTTCTACATACTGGACAAAAAATGTTCATTGTTGCTCGTTCTTCATCATGCCTTTTCTTGGCTTTTAAAGCATATAGTTGAGAACCCATGGCTCCTAAGATATCAATCTTGAAATTCTCCAATAGGTTTCCTAATTCTATCTTTGTAGCTCCACCTGAACTATGAATGCTTCCTCTTACATTTCTACTATAAGGCTCCCGAAAGTTTTTGCCAGGTTCCCCCCTACTTCTAGAATAATTTTTACACATCTCATTGATTTGTGCAAAGGTTTTATGGGAAATATCGTCGGCTGCCATGAGATTAAGACTTTCTATCAATTCCTCGGAGATACATTTAAGGAAAAGTGTACGTACTGCATCTTCTCGGAGGTCACTATATTTTGATTTATGTAATGTATAAGCAAACCTTTCAAGATAATCCTATAGGGTTTTATCTTCAAGTTGTTGTATCTTGAATATATCATGTCGAGAGTCCTTAGGTTTGCAATACTCTTGATATTTTTGCAAAAATGAGGTTTTCATATCATCCCAAGTCCTGATAGTGGATTCGCCTAATCCCATGAACCATCTCAAGGCATAATCTTTTAATGTAGCGCGAAAGAGTTTTAGTTTATGAGCATCTTGTAGATAGTTATAGATCCTGCAAAGGATATCGAACTCAAACAGAAATGTGTCCGAGTCCTCATTACTTTTTCCATAGAAAGTAGGTAAGGAAGAAGGAGGGATGTTTTTCATAGTTACATCCTATATAATGTCTAAAATAGGAAACCTGAAGGTAGCCTCAGTTCAATTTTCTCCTTCTCCTTCATCATTTCTAACTTCATCATGATCTTCATTCTCTCCCTGTCTCTCCATATAGGCTGGGATTTTAACGTAAATATACCTAGGAGGATCCTTTCGAGGTGATAATGGGGCATCCCAATGTTCTTTTTCAGGAGAGATATTCGCCTGATAAACCGTGTTTTTATTGAATCCTATAGGGATAGTAGGTTGTACTATGGATGTTCTAATTTGTGAGATAACTGGATCTACAGAGTTTCCAAAGAGATATTTTACCTGGTTAGGATCAAGAAAGTCAATGAAATTCAAATCTCCTACTAGTGAAAAAGTTGTATTATTTGGATTCAAGACTAGTGGAGGGTTAGAGATTCCTAGTGGCTGATCCTCTTGATCTTCATCAGGAACAAGGTCCTTAGGACCTCCTTCCAAGGTTCCTTCTCCTTCTATGGATTCCTCGATAAAATCTCCTGTGAGAGTCTCTTTAGGTTTCTTGGTAGAACTACTTCCTACAGGTGTTTTTCAATACCTTTCTACTGAGTTAGTGGTTGGGGTATTAGATCCCATGTAAAATTTAGTAGGAATTTCAATAAGATTTCCTGTCTTAACAAATCTACCTTGAGGATCTCTAAGTATGCTCATGAAAAAATTTAAACTAAAAGAAAAATCATGCTACTACTATTCCTGGATTTGGGGGAACCTATTATAACAGATGCACAGGTTCTTACCTCTCGTCTTACCGCTCTCCTGCCACCAGCCTATTACTAAACTTCATAAATAATTCTATCTATTCTACCTTACAGAACAACTCCCCGGCAACGGCGCCAAAATGTTGGGTGTTATATCGTCTAGATTAATTCACCTAATATTTAATGATTGACCAGGGTTGCTAGGCTTAGAGTTGATACAAAATATATGTGAAGGTAGAGGAATTCCTATTTTGTCGTGGAAATATTTTAACAAACAAAAGGTCGAAATATCTTTCAAAATGAAAAAACCGAGTCAAACTCCTATGAATTCAATTATTAAGGTAATTGAACTAGAACATAATACTAAACCAAAATATCAAAAATACACTATTCCTACTCTATAAACAATTGCTAAAGAACAAAGATATATACAATACTACTTCTATACAAGAAAAACTACTCTTTCTAGTAAGGTTTATTAAATAGTTTCAAGAACAAATTATGCAAAGAAAGTTTATATTGGAAACATAAGTATAACAACTAGATTGATAATTTATTTTATAAGCAAATAATTTCAGAATGAAAAAGATACTATCAACAACTAACTTTTCAAGTGAAAGGATGGGATGCAAGGAAGACCTAATTTATAAGTAAGTAAAAAACTTAATAAGAGAATCAAGTAGAAAACTTAATAGGAATGACTTTGAATTCTATCCTACAAGTCTCTTTCGGTAATCACACAGTGAAAAAGGAACGGCCTACAAGGTACTAGTATATTTTTCTAAGGATAACACATCTAATACTAAGTTTTACATGCAAATGGATAAATCAATCCAAAGGCATGATCATAAAACAGTACAACAGTATTAGTTAAAGGAATCAGAAATAAACAAAAGAAAAAAAACATAACATAGCTCAAAACATGTTCAAAGTGAAAGGATAAAACTTTAATAAATAATCTAAAATAATATACTTTTAGCCTTAATGTTAAATAAAACTACCATCTAACCATTACAGTCAAAGAATGCTTCAAAAACTAAGGAGATAGAACTTTAAACAGGTTTGAAACACACTAAAAATGAAACGACGGACTCGATGACAGAATGAACGAAAGGGGTGTCTGAATGACACTTTAAACAGGCTGTCTGAATAACAGTCTGCACAATTAAAATAACAAAAAATAACCTAAATGATCTAATCTTCAAGTGAATTTGTGCACATGTAAATACAATGCATAGAGGCATTAAATAAACCTATTTATTAATCAAATTTGACAGCGAAATAATATTAAACTAATTCATAAAAAGAAATTATTGCATATTACACTAAGAAACAAACTGAAATTTAACTTGAATGAACTTATAACAAAAAGGAAATAAACAGAATTAAAGCTATTATAACTTGATAAAAGCAATCTATTTCATCTACTTGTAAATAAAACTGAATAGCAAAACTGGAAATGAAATGACTGAAAGCAAATTGAAAGAAAACTATGCACGCAGCTATTTAACTTTGGAAATAAAAACTATACTAATTCACACAGCATTACATAAAGTAAGTGAAATAAACGTTTACAATACTTTGAATGAAAACAAACTAGAAATCAAACTAACTACAAAAGAAAAGGTAATGAAACTACACAAGAAAAGAAACATCTAGTTGATGAGGGGCCCTCTCAGGAATTAGGGGTGATTCCTGGCTAACGCTTACATGAACGCAATCATAAACAAGAAAACATACAACTTCTATTAAAAATAAGGAATAGAGTTACATAATTCTTCTTAAAAACTGACTGTCTCACTAATGAATTGATCAATTCTTTAGCTCTTCACATGGAGACGTTTATATATAGAATGTTTATAGAGGTGAGCAAGTCGACCCTTTAGTATTCAAATGATCTCAAATTTTAGTCAACCATTATGACCATTAACTGATCAAATGCCAACGCACAACGTTCTTCCTTCTTCAGCACGAATCGATTCTCTTCAACGCGTGATGTGGCATGAGGGATCCTTCTTTAGTGTGGCTAGAGGAGTGGTGTTGGGTAGAGAAGAGCATGCTAGCGAGTCTTCTAGAATGAGAACCGTGCTATCATTAAAACGCATGGACTAGTGGTGTGGTGTCAAACAAAGGAAGTGTGATGGAAAGTCTTCTAGAACGAGATCTTTTCCATCACCTAGACGCATGGAAAACAAGTATTTTGCATACCATTCCAACGTTTTAATACCTGGAATCTATTATAACCAGCGCGCAGTCTGGTTAGCGATCTGGATGGTAAGCTGGACAACGAGCTAGATATGCTCTACGCATATCTAGTTGAACGTGTGTTTGTTTGTTAACTTGTGCAAAGACTATATAAACTGCAAACAAATATACACATAAATTAATATATCAAACACGCTTCAAATAATGTCAATTTTAATCAATAAAATCGTAAAATGATAATAATAAACATATTTTATTTAAATCTTAAATTCATTCATACTTGGGGATGAATAGTGAGCTGCGTGACAGAAAATATGCAAAACGATGACAAAACATATGTCTAAATGCATAATTTAACTGCAAAAAATGATGATTAATCTAGGACCAATAGTTGCGTTGTGACCTCCTTTCGATTCATGTGAATTTAATTTTCGTCTTCTTACACTCACAAATTCAACTTGCATTCTTTGGTAAATTGGAACTAGCTCAATCATCTTGAAAGCAACATCTACATCTGACTATTCTTAGAGATCAATTTGGAACATTTGACCCTTCTATCGTACAGGAATAAACACCTTATAACCGAAGGTCTGGGGGTTACCAACATACTCATAAAACTTGCAGGCAATCGACTCTAGAGTACAAAAAAGGAAATAAGAGGATAGAAAAGACTCACCCGATACACGACTGTTGATCCTAGCTCTGTCCTCTTCTGCCCTGCTTCTCCTCCAAAGCCTTCAGGGATGCTTCTCCTTCACCTGTCAAGAGCAAATCCTTCAAATGCAAGATGATACACGTATATAAAACAGGTTAGATAAATCATATACAGAGTGCTTAATCATAAGTATTCATCAAACCATGATACATGAAACACATTCAAAACACATATGGAAGAAGGATTCTCTTTATTAACAATAGTGAATGAGTTCCCATTACAGCCCAACACCTGAGACAAGGACTCCTCTGCAACCAAAGGATTCTGAGTTCCACTGCTCCAAAGACTTCTGAATATATACCACCAGCATAACTTTTCTCTCCAAGTATGATTGATTAATACCCTCCCCAAGGCCTTTATTTATACTTAGTGAAATAAGGCAGTTTTGAGGGTTTGATTAGGTTGAGACAGTTAAGATGGTTATAGTTAAGGGCTTAACAAATCTCAAATAATCACGATTTATTATTTTTAATGTCAAAGGAAGTTGTACGCGGGTATTAATACTGGCAACCCGTGTATGACACGCGAGTTGCTCTAAGGGAAGCTCGCGTACAGATCTGTACGCAGGATGCAATAACAAATACTCATACACAACACACGACATGCCATAATAAAAGATGCATATGTACGTGAGATGCATATAGGAAAAGGCGTGTACAGCACTTGACATATTCAAAGGTAAAAATAACCAGCTGGATGGATGATAAATGTAGTTCATAACATGCCCATCTATAGTGTTTTAGGCAACCTTCAAGCCATAAATGTCCTTTTGTGTGCCAACATAGGGATTGTTGGCACTCGGATGGAGAAGTGCCATTTAGGTAGATAACAGATACCCCCTAATGTGTGAGGTCAGAGGGAAGCGATGACCGAAATACATTATAATCTTTATCTTTGGAGAACTCAGAAATCCAATGGAGCAGAGGTAGTACCTGAAACAAATACATAATAATGTCATATACAAAGTCATATATGAGGATGATATGTTCAATATACTGGAACACTAGCTCCTTTACAATATTTGAGTACATCATATGATATGGGTACTAGACCACATATATTACAAAGGTGGATCGAAGCCATAATATACAATAATGATGAGTCTTCAAAGATCTGGAAGCTGTGAACATAAATGGAAAATAATATTGTGCAACTTAGTTCATAGGGGTGGAACTAAGGTCTTCATAAACAATCCCAAAGAACCAGTACAATCCAAGCCATGTGAATAAATGTAGGCTAAAGTCAAACATGGAAAGGATTCAACAGTTTGTCAATCAATAGGTGATAATCGACAACTGAAGCAAAGGAATTCACCAATGATGAAAGTGAATCCTGAGGTATGATCATCAAAACTCTAGGTCTTCGTCATCAGGAAGTACTGAAACTGAACCATGTTGTGATAAGGAAGGAAATAGATCCTCCAACGGATCACAAGAGTGACTAGGAACTAGGTAAAAGAAGGGAGACACAATAGATAACAGATATGACAATGATGGGATCAGGATACGAATCAAACATTGGGTTTAGTCCTTGAACAGTGAGCATGACACAGAGATGACCCAAGGCAGCATTTCACTCATAGATAGAAAAACTATACTTATCTCTCATGTGGGAGACATGATCAGATTCCCCAGGTATAATGGACAAGAGGAGGAGTAAGAAACTCAAAGTAATAGCTGAATAGAAAGTAAACACTGAGACATGGGTATCGGAAAAAACAGAGAGTGATATGTTCAAGGAGGACATGCTGCCACTACTGAAAACAAGAGAAAACTTCTTCCTTACTTTCCCTGTTAAATTTTAACGAGTCCAGGAAAGTCAACCCGGATCCCTCTTCATTTTTTAACAAGCTTGAAGAGACGGGAAATAATGCTTGATAGTGTCACTGATTCGTGGATTTAATGAGCTTGAACTAGTACATGCTCAGTCACTGTTTTCACATTTAGAGAGTCTGAAAACTCCAAAGAAGACTCCAGGGGGGTCCTTTTTTGTCCAATTTAGTCTCCTGAGGCCGAAAAAGTATAAAAGATACCACAGAAGAACTCTCTTAACTTCTGTAGAAGAAAAGGTGAACCTTTTTCGTACTTAGTTAGGGAGGTCCGAAAAAGGTTAAATTACTGCCTACCCAATGCTCCTTCCAAAACAGCCGAAAATAGCTTGAGTTTTACGAGTGTGAAGGAAAGCAAGATCAGTCGGAAAGATCCATTTGATTATGAGAAATGGGGCTTACAACAATAAACTCATTGCTTTGTTCTTAAGTGTTTAACGAGCATGACAAAGACACAAAGTACAGTTGGAATCTTTTTCATGTTTAGGTCCAGAGCACGAAAAAGAGAAAAATAAGCTCATACCGGGCATTCCTTTTTAGTAAATTTAGTCCCTCAGGTCCGGAAAAGTGATAAACCTATGCCTGAGAATACTCTTCTCAATTAAAAATAGAAAAGAGAGGGATCCTTTCTCATATTATTCCGCATGGTCCGAGAAAGAGATAACGTACCACCAATGTGGATGCCTGTTCACATATTCTTAACGAGCTTGAACAGACAATTTAACTCGGCAGTCAAGTCTGTTTTGAAGGAGTTAGACCCGGGCCTAAAGAAACTCCATAAGGGTGGGGAATCCTATAAAGGGATAGCTTGTAAAAAGAGATTCCAAAGAATCTCTATTTGGCGTGAAAAATAGCTAAAAGGATACCCCTGTACCTGAAACAGTTGCGGCATGAGTATCAAAGGACAACATAGGCTTTAAAGGAAGATATTCATGAAAAAAAGGTCCTATCCACGGAAGAACAATGGTAAAAACAGGGAACTAATGGTTTATAATACCATAGTCTGTGGAAAAATGTTGATTGCTAAGGTTAATGTGGATTGAGTATGGATGCCAAAAATGAATTGGAAACAACAAAACCACCCTATTGGAGCAAAAAATACCTTATAATGATGAAAAACCTGTTTCAAGGCAAAAAGAAATATGGTATTAGTTAAGTAGATTTCAAACTATAGGAAAAAACCCACTTGGAGAAATAAAATTTCTATAAATAGTTGAAAATCAAAACAAAACTCACCATTTGGAATTTTTAGCCATAAGAAGCAAGTTTTTACCTCTACCTTCATTCGATCGTTGTGGACAATCTAGTGGACGAAATCAAATTCCACAAGTTGCAAGTAAGCCTACACCCCGAGCTCTTCATTTTGATCCTAGCATTTATTAATTTTGAGTCCCAATTTCATTATTAAAAGCATCCTAAAGCATATCACAGTGCATACGCGAGTTCACAGTGTAAATACTTGCGTACACACGTTCTGTACGCGGGTTTCCTTTAGAGACAATCGCGTACAGTACGCGACATGTCTAACTAGACAGTCGTGTGTACTGCATGAAGGATAAAAAGCTAATTATAGTCAAAAAAATTTGAAATTTTATATGAAATTAATGAATAAAATTACTTGTTTTGCTAGGTGTGAATATGGTGTTGGAATTGAGGGAAGTGGAACATGAAACAATGGACCAAGAAGCGCTCTAAAGTTTGCCCACCGTACATGCATTGCGAATGAGTGGGTTATTAAAGTTATTTTGCACATCACCCATGCGGGCCAATGTCTGCCTATTGGAGTTCATGATAAACTATTGGGATCATGATTTGGGGATGTTTGACCTACAGGGTGAGACTTTGGAGATTACTACCGAGGACATGTATTTCATTACCGATCTGTCACGATGAGGAGCACCGGTCAACTTACAAGGCATCGGCAGGGGTGGTGACCCTTTAAGTGTCCAAAACTACATAGATGTGTTTTGCACACCATGTACCCAGAAGAGAGGGAGTTGTGTCCCTATTGTACATATCCATGACTTCACATTACAGGTACTAACGAGCATCATTGTGAGGATTGCAGGATCCTCCTCATTACATTTAGCTACATGAAACCAAATGAGGTTGGTGGTGGATTGTATGCATCGTGCCCTCTATGATTGGTGTTCAGGATTTGTCCCTATCATGAAAAGACAACTCTCCGATTGCAAGAGAGGAAGGTGAAAGAAATTTGGTTATTCTAGCATATTGGTTGCCTTCTTCGAGAGAGAGTACCAAGGTTGAGCCCCGCCATACCTCTACCAGTTCGATCTCCACGTCAGCCGAGGCTAAACAGATGGGGAGACATCTTCTTTCGTCAAGGAGGAGGAGACTAGTGCAGAGTGTATACGATGATGATTTCTATATATGGTGGGAGCGACAACTACCGGCACTAGAATAGTTTCCATATGCTGGCATGAACTTTTGAGGTGATCCAAACCTTATCCTCCCTCCAGGAGGAGCATGGGGAGAGCTAGGTAAACAATTTTTAAATGAGGCTAGATTACAAGTGTGGCGACTGGTACCATTGGAAAACCCTATATACCTTTTAGAAGCAATCTGCAACAACCAGCAGATGGTATAAAAAACAAAACTGAAAACCTAATGTACATAAAAATACATTCAATAAAAATACAAGAAAAAGTGCTAAGCCTAAGCATAGTACTTCTTCAGGTAGAGCCCATTTCTAGGCTCAGGCAGCTGTTTCCATCAAAATTAATTAACTCATATGCGCCCCTCTTCAAGACTTTCGACACGACATAAGGTCCTAACCACATGGCCTTGAATTTTCCTGCCCCTAGGGGTTCTTTGTCTTGGTCCCAAAGCAAGACAAGTTCCCCCTCAAAGAAAACCCGAGGTTTGACCGATTTATCATATTGAGTTTTGACCCTATTGTTATGAGCTTGATTAGTAGTCAACACATCTCTACATTGTTCATCAAGGTGTTCTAAATGTACCAGACGTTCCTCAAGCTTTGTCATATCAGGTAACCCATGAATAGATATTTTTAGAGATGGGATTTCACACTCAATTGGGGTAACTGCTTCCACTCCATGGACGAGTTGGAAGGGAGAGAAACCCGTAGTAGTTTTTACCTTAGTTTGGTAGGCCCAAAGAGCAGGATATAGCATGATGTGCCATTTAGAATGGGCTGCATCAATTGTATGTTTAAGGATAGTTTTTAAAGTCTTATTTACAGCCTCAACCTAACCATTTGCTTGTGGATAGTACGAAGATGAATGTTCTTGTCTGAATCCAAGCATAGTGGTCAGTTCCGTCATCATGCTATTTTGAAAATGACTGCCATGGTCAGTGACAATCACTTTGCGTATACCAAACCGTGCTATAATCTGATTGAATACAAAGAAAGCTGTTGTTTCCCCATTGGCTTTGAAAGTAGGCATTGCCTCTACCCATTTCGTAAAATAGTCAACAGCGATAATGATGTATTTATTCCCCCCATCCAAGGCTGGGTTGCATGTCACGTAATCAATCCCCCATTTCATAAAGGGGCCTACCGAGACAACGGGAAATAACTGAGTGGGATGTGACCGCATTTTCCTTATGTAAAGCTGACAAGGATGACAGTGCTTCACTACTTCCACACAATCTTTGAAGATCATGGGCCAGAAATAACCAGCATGTAGTATCTTCTAGGCCGTCGCTAACCCAGATAAATGACCCCCACATGCTCCACTATGGGAATCATTCAGGACAATCTCTGCTTCCTCATGGGTAAGGCATTGACACAAAATGGAATCTACCCCTCTTCGATATAATGTATCTCCTATGATGTGGTAGTTCTTAGCATGAATGCGTAATTTACATCGTTCCTCCCATGAGGAAGCTGTAGGGTACTTCAAAGTCTGGAGATATATAATAATATCCCTGTACCAAGGATCAGAGGTGGATATCAAGAAGATGTGCTCATCTAGGAATGAGTCATATTCAACGGCTACATCTTCTTCAGTAGGAAATTATGCTATAAGATTAGCAAAAACTAAGGACTTCTTAGACTTAGCGGACTGAAAATCCAAGTCAAACTCTTGGAGAATGACTATCCATTTGTTAAATTTTCTCCCAAAAATCCGTCGGGACAAAACATATTGAAACGGATTCACATCTACTACTACCGTTGTGGTCCTCAGTAAAATGTAGTGATGTAACCTCTGAATAGCATAAACAACTGCTAAGGATAATTTATCAATGTGGGAGTATCTAAGTTCAGGTCCGGCCAAATCACGACTAAGATAATAAACGACATGCTCTACAAGCTTATCATCCTCCTGGACTAGTACTACCCCAATGGTCGACTTAGACACGGCCAGATATAATATAAAATCCCTACAATAATCTGGCGGATTCAATAATGGTGCCGACAACAAAGATTTTTTTAATGCCTCGAAAATAAGTTGTACAGTTTCATCCCATACAAATGGGTTGTCCTGTTTGAGCAGGGGCATGAAACCCTTAGTAATCTTGGCATAGTTAACAATAAAACATCGAAGAAAATTAGACTTTCCTTGAAGGCTTTGAAGTTGCCTGATAGAACGAGGAGGAGGCAGATTTACAATGGCCTCAACTTTTAATGGATCCACTTCAATGCCTCTATTAGAGACAATGAACTCAAGCAATCTTATTGACTTGACACAGAATACACACTTGTGGGGATTCAAGCAGATTTTATAATGTCTGCATCTCTCAAATATCAACCGTAAATGATCTCGATGTTGGATCCTCTTATGAGAATGTGCAAGCAGATCATCAAGGTATGGTTTGACAATGGCTTTAATATCATGGAAGGAAAAGTTCATACCCCGTTGAAAGGTTTCCCCAGCATTTTTCAATCTAAAGGGCATTTTCTTGTACGCGAAGGTACCCCAAGGACAAATGAAAGCAGTTTTATGTTGGTCTTCCGGTTTTATTTGAATTTGATTGTATACGGAGAAACCATACATAAACGAGAACACCTCACTTCCCGCACAAGCATCTATAATCTGGTCTATAAATGGCGTGGGATAGTTATCCTCAGGATAGGCTTTATTCAGGTCTCTAAATTCAATACAAACGCAGATAGTCCCTTGCTTCTTATCAATAGGAACAGGGTTGGATACCCATTCTGTCAAAGATATAGCTTTTCAACTTCAGCCTTCACAGCCGCCGCTTTGTGCGAGTTAATAGGTCTTAACTTTTGTCGAACCAGTTTGGCATTAGGATATGTTCGGATTTCATGTTCAAAAATCGATGGATGTATTCCTGGCATCTCCTCATATGACCAGGCAAAGACATCATTGAATTCCTTAAACAGGGCAGTATAGATAGCAATCTCTTCAGGAGAGAATTTTGCACCTATATATATGTTTTCCACAACATCAGGATTTACAGAGATGTTAATAGGTATAGTGGCGACAATATTTTCCATATTCCCCTCGGCAAAAATTCCTTCCCTAGGTAAGGGATTGATAGGTATATCAACATCTTCTGATAGTCTCAAACGAAACTCTTGATTATCTATTCTGCTTAGTTCTGGAAGAAAATAGGATCAATGGTGAAGATCCTCACAAATCTTACCACATCCACTCATGGCTTCCAAAATGGCTTCATCAGAAGGTAAAACCATGTCTAAACAATCTATAGAATGCGAAGAGTTTTCTGCCCATGCGGGAAAATAGACTTCTTCCATATCTTCCGAGACCGTAAGAGGATCCGGAATGGGATCAACAGTGGCTGGAGTAATAGCTTGATAAGCTACTTCCAATGCCGATAAGGGCACTTTAGGTTCATGGGGGGACGAGAGAACCCAAGGATTAGTCCTATCAACAACCATAGCTATGGAACTCCCCACACTAGTAGAACCAATATAATTAACCAGGGCTGGAAGATCAAATGTGCCCATCAGTGATGTGTACATTCCAGCCCCCAAGATCTGTGCAGCAGGTTTGACCTGATCAACAAATGGCACAGCGGACTCATTAGACTCTAAATGACCTTTTTGAGTAAAATCAAGTTGGTCAATAGTAACCAACTTGCCCTCATGTGGAAAAACCACTACACGAAAGACGACCGACGCAATAGCGGACATCGCATAAGCCCAGTTTCTTCCCAGAAGTAGATTATAGTCCAAAGGAGCATCAATCACTTCCACCTCAACAGACACTTCTTTCCCTGCCAGCTTAATTTCAAAAGCCAGCAGGATACCATGCGGACAAAAGGACCTTCCATCGAAAGCAGTAAGTAGAGCGTTTGATGGGACCAGCTCTGGGGATCCGAGAGATTTCCAATAGGTCAAGGACATGACACATGTAGAAGCACCCTCATCAACAACTACCCTTCCAATGGTCTTTGCACCATGGATGACATCTATTGATAAGGATACATGGTAAGGTAGGCGAATTTTAACATCAAACAAATGAAATTTCTCCATGAGACTCGATGAGTCCATGCTGCCTAAGGCTGCTAAGAGGGCATCCCGCTGGGCAGGCCAACTCTGTAATACCTCTAAATCTAACATTGCACATGGGGTTTGGGCTAGATCTTCAACTACGAAGTATTTTGAAGCAGCCCTAGCATTAGGGTTATGCAAGGTCTTCTTGAAGACACCTTTCGGTATCTTCGGCATAGTTTCAGCAGGCTTCTCTATCGTGAGAGGGTTAGAAGTTTCACCTACAGCTTTACCCTTCTCAAAAGTCTCTTTCTCATAATTTTTATTCCTCATCTATAACAAAGTTGAAGATCAAACCATGTTGATATAGTTTGGGCGAGGGGCATTTTGAGTGCCCCCTGCTACATTAGAAGCTGAAGCTGAGTTATGTCCTTAGGGAAAAGTATCCTTTAGGACAGTCGGTTGTTGAGCTTTAAGCAGCTTCTGGGCTTGTTCCATAAGGGGACAAAGGTGAGTAAGGTGGTCCTTATGGCACAACTTGCACGGGAACTTAACCTTCTTCTTTTATTTCTTGCCCCCATCAGCATTGTTCGCGGGTTTCTGCTTGTTTTGGTTTCCCTCTCCTTTCTTTCCTCTCTTTTTCTTCCCACCGAGCGGCTGATTGCCCTTCTGAGAGGTTTGTGCAAAAACATTTGCACTCTGGGGGGAGGGGGCAGCCTTTGATGCCTCCGCCATAGACTTCTTGATAGACAAATGGTGAATTTTCTTAGCCAAAGACTCTACGGTGGGAGAATTGACGGACCCAACCACACCATCGACATGGGGTCCAGGCTTAGGATTCTACGCGCCATATGTAGGCCTCGGTGCCTCAGGGATAATCTCATACAAGATCCCAGATTGTGAATAAATCAAGTCCAATTGCTTGGCCCTGGGAATGGCTTCTTTTTCATTCATCACTCCTGAGGTGGATACGTCCTTAGATATGTAGGGAAACAGGGATTTAAGGAACCAATCTAGAAAGAACTCAAGATGGAATGTGGCTTTTATAAGGCTCTTTCACCTCCTCCACTCTTGGATATGATCTGAGATGTGGGTAGCCTTGTTCTGCCTAAAGGTAGATAACAAGTCCGTTCCAAAATCATATCGGACCGGAAGCTGAAAGTGGCTAAGAAATGCACTAGCAAAGTCCCAGAAACTACTGAAAGCAGCAGAAGGCAATTCAATATACCATTTTGTCGCGGTATTTGTTAGGGTTCTCTGGAACAGCCTCAACCTAATTGAATCTTCATTCAATGAATTTGAAGAACACCATAAATGGAATGTGGTGGCATGGGCCCCAGGATCTTCACCAACTTTTCCCTCGAATTTAGGGATGTCCGATGGCAATTTGGTGGGAACAGGTGGCCACGAGGGGTCATGCCTCACTAGGTCATTCATAAACTTTGAAAAATATGGCAAGTTTAACGTTGCTAGGAATGGAATTTTGGGTCGAACCAGGGCACTAAATGTGCTAGCCTGGGGATTAGAGGGTCCTGACCCCGAATTCCCATAGGTAAAGGTGGGGTTTCCCCCTGCCACCGGTTGCGAAGTGGGTAGATTACTCTGAAACGGATTCCATCCGTAAGCCATGGGATTGTGAGTGGGAGGTGCATTATAAGAATTTCAGGCCGTCCCAATCGAAATTGGGGTCTGAAAGACAGGAGCCGGCATCCCTCTGCTAAATAACGAAAAGAGAGAGCTCGTAAACGGGGCTGAAATCAGAGTTTGAAAACTTTGCCCATAAGAGGTATTATTTCCAAACTACACTCCTACACACGAAGGTGATAGGCCTACGTATGAAGTAGATGGGGGAATGTGCCCCCCATTCCAAGGAAATCCTTGGATGAACAACGAGGATCCTACCGGACCACTCTGGGTAGTGTATGGAAAGGAAGAAGGAACAGTAGGTATACTAGGAATCACAGTAACCATATCACCAGAAGTACCTACTAGGTTTGAGTGAACCGGTTGTTGGACCACCCGGATCGCTGGATTCAAAGGTGTAGAAGGTATACTAGATCTAGGGGAACTTACCGAGGGAGATAGTACCCCTTCAACCGGAATGGCTGAGGTGAACACAAAAGAACTTTCTCCCACAGAAGACATAATCCTACCCACAGGGACACCTAAAATAGGTGAATCAAAAGGTCTAACCTGAACGATCACATGATCATTTAAATCAGTCAAGGGTGTGTTAAAATTCCTTGCAAACTCGTCAGTCTGCAAGTATTCTATCTCAACTGTATCAAGATCAAAACTGTTAGCTACAAGTTCTCGTTCACCTAGAACTTCACTTACTCCTACCGGTTCAAATGAACCATCTGTGTCCAATCTCCGCCTTTGGGGTGGAGGTGGAGGTTCCAATGTGACGAGGGGAGGAAGGTTTTGCAACCTTCTTAACCTTCTTATAGTTTATTCCTCCATGATTGAAAATTTGACAAATAAAACCCTAAGGCCAACTAAACACAGGAAAAACCATAGAGCACACACTATAAAAAATCCTAAAGCCTCAAACAATCAATCAAGGGTGAAAGATATGCTTTTCCCAAGAAAGCTGAAGAACGATTACTTGGCATCCTTGAAGTGGTTCTTAGGCACAAGCGGAGGAATCACCCACCACCCTCCCACACTTACAACAAGGGTTACCTTCCAATCCCATCCAAGGTGAACTAGAAATAGCCTTCCAGTTTACCTAGGTATGAACCCTAAACCTCAAGAGACTAAAGGCTACCTTAGCTATACCAACAGTATGGGGGGACAGTCACAAGCCTGACTCGTACGCATGGGCAGGGTAGCTGAGCCCAAAACTCTGTCTGGGACAGAATCCCCAGATGCATAAAAGTCTTGATTTATGTTTTGACAAGGAATCGGAGGGTTATCTCCTCAGTCCAATGCCTCCACACAGTCTCGTGCTTGACTCCCTTTTGAGAGGAGCTTCCCAGATACAATTGATAAAGTCAAGGATTTACCTAAAGAATGGTCCACTACGTCTGAATTTCAAAACTTATGGGAATTTTACACTTCCTATCCCACAAGTCTAGCCTAAGCTAGTAGGTGAAAGGCCCCTAAAAATAAAAATTACTAGTAAATTTTAATTATTGCGTTCATTTTAAAGGGATTTTTCTTACTCATAAGGAAATGGAGTGATGAACTATGGTGTTTTTGACTCGATAAGAAATAAAAAAGTAAAGGTGTATTTTTTTTTCAAAGCAAATTGCCACTATTAAAGAAAACTTCTTTTTCTTTTTGTAAATATAGATTGATGAACAAATGCAAGTGATAAAGAGAAACTAAGACTATGTTTTTGTAGTTTTTGAGATTATATTTTAAAACTGAAATGAAAACTACTTATGCAAAAGCTTGAAAATGTTTTTCTTTTCACTTTTTAAAATGCTCAAACTCTACTATGCACCTAAAATGCACTAAAACTTGAGTATACTTGGATCAAATCAACTGTATAAAATAAGCAAACTGAAGTAAACAGGTCAATAAAACCAAGAATCAACCAACAAAGGGAGACTGGGAACCCTAGCTTGGGTGTGTACAATGACAAGAAATCACTGTAAACTCACAAAGGTAAGTGACAAACTAACCACTATCAAAAGATATACTGGAAAAACAATGCCCAAAACCCTGATCACTGAGTCGGACAGAGACACTTCAACCTATAACACAAACAGGACAACCTACTTCAAAATGCCAAAAGAAGACAATCCAAACAAAAGAAACCCAAGGGCTTTATGAGAAAGCACAAAGTGTGGTCACCAAGGTCTTCAGACTAACTACACAATATTCATAAAAAAAGCCAACTAACAAACAGGAATTACAAAAAGACAGCGACAAGCAAACCCTAGCCCAAAATCCCTATTTCCAGGCTCGTACGCGACTGTGTACAAGGGCAACTCGCGTACTGTACGCGACTATCCAATAGAGCAACCCACATATGCAAGCCTCTGTACGCGACTGTGTATGAGAGCAACCTGCGTACAGGTACAAAAATTTTCTCAAAAACAAAGAAAAATCCACAAGGCTTTCAAATACTATGGTAAACATGAACCAGGATAAAATACCACACACAAACTTCAAGGCAAAGACTGGTCAGGGGTGACAGAAATAACCTACAGCATTCTGGGCTCCCCAGCAAAGTCGCCAGTTCTGTTGTATAGGAATAAACACCTTATAACCGAAGGTCTAGGGGTTACCAACATACTCATAAAACTTGCAAGCAATTGACTCTAGAGTACAGAAAAGAAAATAAGAGGATAGAAAAGACTCACCCGATACACGACTGTTGATCCTTGCTTTGTCCTCTTCCGTCCTGCTTCTCCTCCAAAGCATTCAGGGATGCTTCTCCTTCACCTGTCAAGAGAAAATCCTCCAAATGGAAGATGATACATGTATATAAAACAGGTTAGATAAATCATATACAGAGTTCTTAATCATAAGTATTCATCAAACCATGATACATGAAACACATTCAAAACACATATGGAAGAAGGATTCTCTTTATTAACAATAGTGAATGAGTTCAGATTACAACCCAACACCTGAGAAAAGGACTCCTCTGCAACCAAAGGATTCTAAGTTCCATTGCTCCAAAGACTTCTGAATAGATACCACCAGCATAACTTTGCTCTCCAAGTATGATTGATTAATACCCTCCCCAAGGCCTTTATTTATACACTAAGGGAGTTTCGAGGGTTGAGGAGGTTGAGACAGTTAAGATGGTTATATTTAAGGGCTTAACAAATCTCAAATAATCACGCTTTATTATTTTTAATGTCAAAGGAAGATGTATGCGGGTATTAATACTGGCAACCCGCGTATGACACGCGAGTTGATCTAAGGGAAGCCCGCGTACATATCTGTATGCTGGATGCAATAACAAATAATCGCGTACAACCTGTGACATGCCATAATAAAAGACGCGTATGTACACGAGATGCATATAGGAAAAGGCACATACATCACTTGACATATTCAAAGGTAAAAATAACCAGCTGGATGGATGATAAATGTAGTTCATAACATGCCCATCTATAGTGTTTTAGGCAACCTTCAATCCATAAATGTCCTTTTGTGTGCCAACATAGGGAATGTCGGCACTCGAACGAAGAAGTTCCATTTAGGTAGGTAACACATTCTCATAACCATTGCACCCATTGTAGTTCATTAATTTTGCATTGCAAGGATGGAGCTATTAAAGAAAGGTATGGTGACAAATTTTCTATATGAGTTGTATGGTGACAATTTTTCTACATAAGTCTTCATTCACAAATATGTTGAGTTTGGAAATGGATTTGGAAAGGTAATACTAACATGAATATCTTATTTTGTCTCCCCTTATATTATCCAATGGTTGGACATGGTGTATTTCTTCAACTTTAAAGATTATAAATTATAAAAAATTTATAAATTTGCTTGAACCATTTTCAAATTAATTTATATATGAATGTCGCAATTCCAAATTTCAAATCCATATAAGACACGTGATATAAGATAACTAATTGAGTAACAAGTGTGTAAAGAAAGTCATTATTGTTTTTAGAATGAAAAATACGCTATACAAGTTCTTCCACAAATATGTTAATATGAGGAAAAACATAAACTCTCTCATAATTTAGGAAATAAAATGGACATGTTACAATCATTCTCAAGATAAGGGGATATATCACTCAATAGTACTTCTTCCCCTTAAACATAGTATGTGGCCCAAAAGGGATCATTACATACATTTCACATACAACTATAAAGCTCAAAACAAATAGGATTGACTTCTTGGAGAAATACAACATCTAGCATGACCTTGTGCAAAACTCACCAAATAAACTACTTACATCGTGGGATAGTCATCCATCTCACATTCCAAGAAAGATGACAAATATTGATTCAAGAAAAAGACGGTTTTCCATAGTATTGAATCTACTACTTAATCATACATTATGAAAGGAAAAGACACCCTTGAATAGGGAATATGCCACAACTTCCTTGAATGATTTTTCCTAAGGAGAAAGATGCACAACTCTAGTAGACGTATCCAATGGACTGCTATTTGAGGGAACCTTCCTCTATTTGAACATTACTTTCCAAATTTTATCAACATACATACCTTGGGCCTAATAATTGAAACACATATTAGAATCAATCATAGTTCTCTATCTTTGTTAGCCTTCAGTAGGTCCAAATTCAAAATCCATCGCTATTTGTGATCCAAGAATCCTAGTATTATAAGAATTATATTAAGACACCCCACCACTAGAACCTAATACCAATATTTCTGGTCGTAAAGATAAGATATCACCAACCTAGGCTTGTGTTTTGACTTCCTTGGCCACTTGGATAGGACCAACTAATGACCCACTTATGTTAGATGAGGCAATTAATGATGCAACAACTATACCCTGAGAAGTTGTAGCAACTGTACTATGATAAGCTTCAAGACTTGTGCCTTGAGAATCTACAGGAGGTGGTTTTTGATGTGGGAATTCACAAGTGAAGTGGTCATAAGCTTGATAGTAAAAAAAAGTATTCTATAAATTTATATAATGCATCTTCTACTGACAAACCTCATTCACTATAAAAACTATCATAACACGAAGAAGCTTCTTCATTAGATCAAATTATACATAAACCCTAGGGACGTCTTGAAATGAATTGCATCAACTATTTTGGATCAAAAAATTTCTAAAGCTATTGGATAACAATTCTGTTAAAGGTCATAAATCAACCAAAAGAGAAGAGAACTCCAACCAAAATTGTCCTCAATTCTCTAGATTAAAAGTTTTCCTCCATGAATAAACATAGGCTAGGGAATTGGTGATTTTCAACATACCATACTACAACGCCTATATAATTGTTGCCTTATAATTAAACAATAAGAAAACATATTTGAACCCCCATCTTGAATAGGATCAAACAACACCTCTTTCACTTCCCAGATTAGGAAGAACCATTTATTGAATGAATCTTCATATGGCATTCAATGGAGATATTACAAGATCAATCCCATAAGCATTCAATAGATTGTATTGAATTATACTCATAGTCTTGTTTCAAATGTTATTTATTTAGTAGGGGAAATAAGCTTGTTTTCTTAAAAACATTTTTGAAAATGGTAAACAAATGAAATAGAGCAAAAAATTCTAGAAGGAAGGATCTCTCTCTTGAAAAGATCCATGATCTAAGATAAAAACAAGGTTGGGAATGGAAAAACGTGGGAAAAAAATATACATGCAACTATCACTGCCTCAAATACTAGCACAATCCATGACACATTGACCTCTAGTTTGACACCACAGGTGAAGAGAATGCAACTAAGGGAGCCCATTCAAATTCCATTATTAAGTCATCCTCCAATCGTTAATCCACCAACAAACAATGATATAGATGTTGGAGACATTCAAATCTTGGAAGATGTTGAGTGTCCAGAGTTAGATGTTCAAGGAGTTTCTAATTTGCAACCTCCACTAGAAGACCACACACATGTCGAAAACACTCCCACTTAGAACAACATGTGAACGAAGTGCCACAACAAATCAGTGGTGGGACTCATACTTCTCCTACACCTACTTTACCTCTACTCTCTATTGCATGAGGAAGAATAACTCCTAGACGTATTCATGTGGATGAAATTTCCTTAACGGGACTTGAAGGTCACTTACCTAAACGAACTATTGATTGGCAATGTAGCAAAATCGTCAAATATTTTTTTGACTCTAAGAGTGTTGCATCGAAATGTCAATTATTCTTAGCTTTGTTAAAATCACATTGTTTAGCCACTATTAGGAGAGTTTTAGGCATAAATATAGTTATAAGTTCAGAGGCTAATAGTCATGTTTTTAGAAATCTTCAAGATGCATTAAATTTAATTGGAAATACATCTTGTACAACATATCTTAATGGATTCCATAATATATTAACAACATCAATTGTAAACAAAGGCATGAGGCGTGGTCACCTTCTATCACACACATATCACCTCTTTAAATTAGATATAAAGACTATTCATAGTTATTCTGCTATTAGAGAAAGACTGGATACTCCAGGAGAAAAATATTGTTGGGTATTCATTGGTGGGTTACATTTTTCAGACATGAAGCTAGTTGATGATATTACAAACCTAGTGCAAAAGTTTTTGAATGATAACACTAGACCTTCATCCAATCAAAAATATATTTTGAAGTTTAGAAAAGGTACTAATGAGAGTGAATCCCACATCAAGCACTTCCTTTTCATTACGCAAATGAAACTCTATGAGAGATTCAAGACTGAGCACACACAATTGAACATTTGGCAATGGTCATTTGAAAAATGAAATCCTTGGTATGTTAGAATTTTCACTGATCGCAACATATGTTTTTGTATATACCATGCAGAATTTGAATATTATTATGACACTTATAAACATATAGTTTGTGATTTGCATACTAACACTGTGTAGGAATGTTGTTTCATACTACCATCAAATGCATCAAGAGATTTTGAAGGGAAAAAATATTATACAAAATCATGTCACAATCATGTATTTATGGGACATGTTCCAAGTGCAATGGATTTCCATTGTTGATATGTTGGATTCATGTAAGTGAGGAGCATGAATTTCGGAACATGATAGTATAAATGTAAAGCTTCAAATATGTAACATATCAAGTAGATAACATGAAATAGAGAAAAAAGATTGCATTGGTGAATTCACAAGTGATGATTGCATACTTTCATATTGTGCATTGAATTTCTACATACATATATTCAAAGGTCACGTTATAATAATTCCCTTGTTTTCGTGGTACGAATATGCAATTTCATGGACGAATTTTACAAAAAAACTTAGCAGTGTGTTCAACATGTGCATGTAGCGTGGTGGTAGGATGAGTAATATAGAATATGTAGGGATAACTTCCCCATTGGAACCATATTGTCAATTTTTAATTTTCCTAATAACTATTAAAGTTTTAGGGTTTTTCAAACTTTTAACTAACTTGTAAAATAGTGAAAATCAAATAAGCATAATACTGAAGTAAAAGTACATTAGTGACCAAGAACTAGATAACAAAAATATAATTTTTATCTCTTTCAACATTAACACTCCCAAAGGTCCCTGTGTTAAAGTTGAAACATGCAATAATAATAACAAGTAGATCAGCAATGGATTAAACAAGACTAACAATTAACATCAATCAAATATATGACTAAGAAAACAATACTAGTTTAGACCTTCCTTATACTCAGACGTACTTTCATATCAAATATTGTCTCTTAGGAGACAAGTCACTCAAGGAGAACAATTGGCCCTTATTTGAGGGCAAGGACATACCTGAGATATATATATATATATATATATAAGTTAGTCTAGAGTAGGTTTAGATAAGTGCAGACCTCAAGGTTCTATCCATAACCATCCACAAATGAGGATGGAAACTTCAAACACTTGTTGCAATAAATGACATTCTTTAGGAAAATCATGCATCAATCAAATAGTAACATATTTCGAATGTGCAGAGGAATCCTTAAACTATATACTAACACCATCAAACTATAGAAGCAGCTTCACAAAGGCAAATATGCCTTCAAACACAATAGTAGTAGCCTCAAGGAAGCTAAGAGAGGAAAATTTTCCCTCTAAACAGGTTTAGTGGGTCATGACCTACTACAATAGGATAAACAAAGGCCATGATGGTCCTATTAGGCTCAACAAATGTCACTTTAGGTACCGACAGGGAAACACCTCATAGGTTATACCTCAAAATACTATCAGGTGGACACCAACAAGTATATATTCCATTGAACAGACCTCATAACAGTCATGACAACCCCAATCTAGTTCAACAATGGTCACGACTCAACACTAGTAGGTCAACAATGGTCACATACCATCCTAAGTAGGCTCAAAATGGTCATGAACCAATGCTAACAGGTCAAACATGATCATGTCCTAACCTAATCAGTTTCAATAGTGATCACAACCTAGAAAATAAGCTCAAGACACCAAGCAGGAGGACATGGGAGCTAGCAAGAGGTTATAGTTTAGACAAAAATGATAACGACACTTGTTTACATGCTTTCATAAATTCTTATCAGCT
The DNA here is from genome assembly GCA_001517045.1 of Pseudotsuga menziesii. Taxonomy (NCBI): domain Eukaryota; kingdom Viridiplantae; phylum Streptophyta; class Pinopsida; order Pinales; family Pinaceae; genus Pseudotsuga; species Pseudotsuga menziesii. The sequence continues at coordinate 56,616 of LPNX010055129.1, forward strand.
TACAATACCCATAACATCCCTCACAACATCCTTAACCAGCTCATGGTACCCTAGAAGTAGTCAACATTAGCAGTGGTTGCCCTCAAACCATAGATCTAGTAGTAGCAAATACCCTAGCAGCCTTTGGACAAAGGTAGATGGTTGAGAAGAAAATAAGAATCCTTCAACAACCCTTGAAATCAACTTTAGAGATGTTGGAAACCCTAGACATGAATCCAAAGAGAGCAACAACAAACCCTAGATCAGATAGGTGTGAGAAGACCTCATATCTTGTATTTTTCATGATCTCATAATGAGATCTAACACTTTATTTATAGGCTTAAAAATATTTTCTAGAAGGATCAACCTTAATACTTTAGGGTTAATCAATGCATCCTAGATTTTAGGAGTCTTACCGAAAATAAAACATGAAAATCATTAAGTTGACTTAAGATAAAGTACCAAGGTCAAGATTTCATAACTATAGGTAAGTCATCATAACAAAAGGGTCAAGGTACACAAAGAATATAGGGCATTAGCACTAGGACCACCAAGGGGTTCACACAAGACCACAAATCAACAAGAGGGGTCACAACAAAGTGCGAAGACAACCCCTTCACCCACAAGATGAAGGTGTATCGACAAGGTGGGAGAACAACCCTTTTATCCACAGGACCAAGGTGTCAAACTTGTATCTTCTATCTCAAGGTATATAGTCCAGAAGTGTTCCTTACAATAATTGGAAGATTTTTATCATCGTCATATAAGGAAGGTCCAAATTGGATGATGTGATCCTATGGTCCTCCTGACTACTACTAAAGGTCAAGTTCTAGTGACATCATTAACGGGTGTCTAGTCCCTTGAGAAAAAACCTAGCTTAACTATTTAGGAGAGGTGGACATCACACATCATCATATTGGTCAACTAACTAATATCCACCTAGTTAACTGACCAGGTATGTACCTACAAGAACTATTTGGTCCCAGCTAAGAATCTTCCTGGTCCCAAACCAGGAAGTCTATGTCTCAACCAGTAGGATTTGCTTGGTCCTTGTGACCAAGAAACTGTCTGATCCCAGGACAGAATACCCTAGAAACATATAAGGTCCCTATCCATATGCTAGGGACTTTTCCATGGCATCAACCTAATTGGTCCCAGACCAAGAACCCCAAGAGACTATTGGGGGGCCTATGGTACCTTCTAGGGACTTACTCTTCCTGGTTAACTGACCAAGAACATTAACTGACTAGGGTTCCATCCTCCCTGAGAATGGGTCTCACAACTCCATTAACTTTAACACTCCCTCTCAGCAAGAGAGGAATTCTCAACAACACTTAGATTGTCTCAAAAGTACTCAGACTTTGGCAGCGGATTAGTCAACACATTGGTAAACTGTCTACATGACAGAGCATATTGCACCATGCCCTTGACATAGCGATACTTCCCCTCGATGTTTTCTAACCTATCATAAAGCACATGATTTTCTTAGAGCTCCAAACAACTCTAATTTCCAGCAAGGACCTTGACCTTTATAGATCCACTTGGAATTTATAACTGACTTCTATTGATAGCTGAGAACCACTTTCCACACGTAATTTTTCATAGCATATTTCCAAAAATGTTTTTTAGATACCTCCTCATAAGTGGAGGACTCTGAATCAGTGATGTGGCTCATATGAGATATCAAACCATAGAAATCTTGAAACCTCTCACTAGGTTTCTCAAAGAGATTAACTGAAATACTCTTTGGCCTCCTCCCTTTTCTCAACCAAAAGGGATGACTCATGTACTTGAATCACTTCCATGTCTATATCACTAGGAGGATCTCTAAATAACTTTCTCAAGGGACATCACATCTTTACTTTGCAATCCCATTATGTTTGGGTTTGAGGATCACAGTTGGCTCCCTCTTGATCTCTAATCTTAGCAGTTGTTCCTCTTTAGTAAGGAACAAGCCATCAATAACAAATTCCTGGAAGAGTCTCTTTTTCTAACACTATGCTGACACTTGGGAGGATGAATATCTAGGATAGTTGATCTTGCATTTTATGGAGCCTCTTACTCCCTTTGTACCTAATCACTTAGATCCATATGGAACTGTGTATTTAACTTTGAGCATAAACAGGACTTGAATACTTCATTACTTGTCATCAGAGCAAGTCACATCATCCTTCTCTTGTGGATTTTTCCTACAAGTTAAATTCGGTTCGATAATTAGCAATAACCAATATCAATTTCATATACTGACATCATCTTGGCATCCATCCACATACCATACAGATGTCATCAATGGAATATCAATCACATATATGCAACATGTCATGACAATACACAAAAACAAAACAAGTTGGTATAGAAAGTCCTCCCTCTTTATATCTTCTCTTATGCAGAAGTCACATTGTGCATCTTGATCTGGTCATCATATTGGATATGTACTTCTAAAGTGTACAATGGAATCATCATCATATTATCCTCATGCAGTATCTCACATACATTAGTGCAATCTAGGTTATATCATAACCCTAGATACGAGAATGAGGTCATGATAATTTCATACATGGATGAACTCTAAAATTCTTTGCACTTGCAAACTCATATTACATTAATCAATGCATCACAAAATTATTTACATAACAAAATGATCAAACTAGAAGTTGTTATAATCATGAAGGCCCATGATTGTTAAATATCAAGTCAAGTAAAGAGTTAGATTGGCTCCTTACTCATCTTAGAAATGCATACCTGAGTTAAACCTTCTAGGAATGCTAGTCATACTTAACGTGCCTCTTTAAGGGGTCAAGTCCACAACCTCCTAATTCCATCATCTATTTTCTGATGTCATATGGACTAGCAACACAATTGTCACATCTTATATTTCCAGCCAATTAATACTTGTATGTGGCCATTCTTGTGGATAAATGTCCAATCCCTTCTTGCCAACTTGATGAAATTTTGCAAAGAACCTTCTAAGGTCAAGTTGGTTAGTACTCAAAACCTTTCCTTAGGATTTATGTAGACTCTGATATACTGCAAAATTATATTTAGATACAAACCCTAATCTATGATACCATGTTAAAGTTTTAGGGTTTTTCAAAATTTTAACAAACGTGTACAATAGTGGAAATCAAATAAGAAGAATATTGAAGTTAAAGTACAGTCAAACTAGATAACAAAAATATAATTTTCATCTCTTTCAACTTTAACACTCCCAAAGGATCCTCAAAGGTCCCTATGTTAAATTTGAAGCATGAAATAATAATAACCAGTAGAGCGGTAGAAGATTAAACAAGACTAATAACTAACATCAATAAAATATATAACTGGGAAAACAATACCGGTTTAGACCTTCCTTATACATAGACATACTTTCAAATCAGATATTGTCTTGTAAGACCACTTTCTTCCTCGGCTTCCCTCACAGTCTCATCGAAACTTGCACCCATCTACCCCTTATCCTTCCATTCATCCCCCCCCTTTCTTCACGGGATCCACAGTCTCCACACACCATATTTCTACTACTTGAGGTGCATCTTCAGTATGCATTTTTCACATATAAGCATATTAGTTGACAATTGTAAAGATAACAAGAATCTACCTCTTGGTCCATTGAAGAATTCCCTTTCTGCTTCATTGTAGGACTTAGTAGTATCAACCGCAAACTCAGTGATATATCCTTCCAAGATACTATCCAACCAAACTTCAACAACCCGCAATTCCTTGTTGTCAGTTTCTTGTAGCTCCTAGATCAGCTCAGGGGTCCAGTATGTCGGCTCTCCTCCTTGGAAATTTTTCTTACAATAGGTGAATCGCGCCAACCACTCATACAATATGATCAGGAATTTTGAGGAAAAATATTTGTGTGGACCGTCGTGTATGTATCTTGCTAACCACTTATCCATCAACAGTCTATGGTTCTGATTTTCTATCTCAGTGAATTCTTGCAGCTTCTGATCGAACCAATCTTGAATTTTGGATCTCGTTGAAAGCCACATATCCTCCCCTCAGTCACAACAGGGTCTCGACAATGGAACCATTTGTTGACACAAACCCGACCAACAAAACAATTCGACATGAGTTCCCACTCTGTCGACAACCAAACCACCGCAATCTTTCTAAGCACTAACCCAAACAGGTTTTACCCTATCCAGCAACACCCATAGAATGAATGAAGTCTCACAGAATCCTGTCACCACCATGTGATAAGGCTTTTGACGTACCTGTTTTCTCTTAATCCCAGCTCTTAGAGTGGAAACCCCATGTTGTTTGTCAATTCTACATGAAAATACTTAGCACCGTGCTTTCCTTGCGAACCATGAGCGGTACCTTGCTCGTACCACCTACTTCCTATTTACCATAAGTAGTGCCACCCCCTGTGGCCTTTGGTCCATAAGTGTTTCTCATCTAAATCGCTCTGTCATAAGAGAAGAAAAGCAGTACCCTGGGTAAAATGGGAAAAAGAGAAGTTTCTCGAGGCTTCTAGATCATGAGCCTCGTGTCCTCCCTTACCCCTATCCTTGTGGGTCAGTTGAGCTTGAGATCCCCCATCATAGGATCTTAGAGGCCACCTCATCCACAAATATCTCAACCATTTCTATCCATTGAGCCTTATAAATACAAGATCATTTCCATGGTTTAGGGGCATAACTATAGAGGTATTGTTATGCTGTTGGATTGACCACTTGGCCCAAGCCATTGGAGAGCATAGAGAGCAAACTTGGAGCTTATGGGGATGAAGTGTTTGTCTCGTGGATATGTTTGTCGACAATAAGGCTTCATTGGTTGTAAACTTCTCCATACATATTAATGCAAAGCTCATTTCCATCCCACATTACTGTTGTTTTGATTTCGCATGTACATGTTGTTAGATTCCTTAGTCACTAACATGGATAAGTAGATGATTTTCTGGTAGCTTTGATGTGTTTGCATTTTTTATCTATTTGCAGGTACATGGGTTCACTATCAAAGAAGCATTCTAGGTGTCTACGACATCCAGGGAAGGTCTTCAACCTTTGTCGTTCACTCATTTGTTCTGGATCTGAACCATTCAGACCAGAGGAACAACTTTCTGTCTGCAGAAGGTGAAATATTCCTAGTTACAAATCTGGCGACTCCGCTGGGGAATAGATACATATATCAATTGATCTAATCTTCCTCGGTTCTTAAACTCTTATCCGAAACCAGGATCCATCTCCAACTCTCTTCAGTTAGAGATGCTATCTGACTCAGTGAATTTTGGTTTGAAACTTTCACATCTGTTCAGATCTGAAGTATTTCAACTTTTTATGCTCTTTTTCACTATCAATCCATCAATTTTTACCTTGATATGATCTTTTTCTGAATTGATCTATCGTTCTCCTTTCTATTTTGGATCTATACAGAGATCTGCTCTTATGTTGTTGGCGAGAAGTGGTGCCACAGCCTGAAACTTGTTAGAAAAATGCAGTGCCACCGCCTAAGTCTTGTTATCCAAAAGCGGTGCTCATCCAGAACCGCTCTGTCAAGACCCCTCTAGTGCGGTGCCAGGTATGCCTAATTCCATTACCACTTTTTTCTCATTTTTTGCAAAAAAATCGAGTTGATTTGCTTTCATCCCTGCACTTTCAGGCTTGTGTGTTAGAATCTTATGCTTATGGTTTGAAATTCCATGGTAAAATATCGGTTTGATTGAAGAATTCAAAATCTAGATTAGGCTTGTTGATTGTCCATTTTCTTCTGTGCTTATTGGTTGTCTTTGTGAAAAGATTTTCTTTTTCGAAATCTTAGGTGTTAGAGAGCTCTCTTTTATTTCTGTTATATAGAATGAAAGTAAAACATTTAATTAGCATATTGATTTCATTTTTTGTTCCCATAGAAGACTTCTTTTTGCTTGTTTAAAAAGAAATTTTTTGATTGAGATTAGGTCATTATCATTAGTGAGCATAAGACATTGGATCTCTGATTGGCCTCACAAGATTTCAGGTTCTCTATGTTCTTTTATCTCTTTTGCATTGATACTGTCTCATCAAAATAAAAAAATATTATAGTTTAAGTTAGATCTATCTATGCTTTAAGAAAAATCGAAAAATAGAGTGCATATGCATATAGTGTGCTGCTTGTTTTTCTTTTAAGAAAAGAGACTCCTCCCCTTTTTTATTGCTTTCAGAAAAGAGAAATGAGTTTGGAAAGTGCTGCTTGTCTTTGATTTTGTGTTCAAGATTGTTGTTTGGAAATTTTTGGTTTTGAAGCAAAAGAAAATACTCTCTTTTCCTCCCGTAGGTAGGCATACCACGAACGGTAAAGTGAAATATTTGCATATGCATATTGCATGGGTTTACTTTTTCTGTCAAAACTCCATGCATTCACCTAACTATCCACTTTAAAATTAATGGTAGCTATAAGTTAAAATTTACATAGCAATTTGAGTGATAGGTTAGAGACGTGTTCAGGCATCGTTAAGCGTAGGAGCTGTTGTTACTCATCCGCATTACATCCCAAGACTCGCGTAGTTCTTCCACATACCGTCAGTATATCAAACAGCCTTTCACGTAACCTTGAGGTATATAGAAAGGTACTTCATGTACTCGATTGTATATTGGAAGGCCCCTTGTGTATGGTTATGCATTACACAGCACTACTACCAATTTGAGCTCCCACGTACCTTGCGTATATCGGGAGACCCCACTAGGATACCTTATCCATCTGAGGAAAGCCCTTTGGCCGTATTGCTTGGATCCATACACCGAAAACAGCTTTCATGGAGATTACTACGCATGTACCCTTGAGCTATATCATGAGTGGCACCTTCTTGACAATCCTGGTGAGAGACCTGACTATCTGAACCTCTCCTGTCATTTTAAGTTTGCTTGTTTGACCTATAGCTTGAGTAGGGAAATTTTTGGTGTGTTTTCTAGTTTTGAGACCCTAGGTTAGATAGGAACTGTACAAACTGGCTGAGCTAAGACAGTCCAGAAGAGTACGGGGCTTGTCACCCGATTTTATTCTTGGTTCAAGATAAAATCCAATGGAAGATATCGACCAAGGAGCTACTACCACCTCCCAAGTGGGAGATAATGTGGTTGCCGAAAGTGGAGGACCATATCCTTCAAACTCGCCTCCCTTTGTCCAACAACCTTCTCGGGGTAATACTTCATTCCATTATCCCACAGAAGGTCATGTTGATGATACTACCCATCCGGATTATGGTCTCAATGCTCCATTTTGGGATACCTCTATAGGACAGGCCATTGCCTCATTTGGCACCCGTTTAAACGTTTCTGAAGAAGTTTCTCCAGATGAAGAAGAACGTAGACAATAACATGGATCCATTCTCTGTGCAGAGGATATTGAAAGGAAAATAGATGACATATTGGGCACACCACCATCACGTTCCACAGCTGTTCCTGTGGGATATCGTTCACTTTCCGATTCTATGAGACCCATTGAACCAATTATAGATCACACAGTAACTCCTCATAACCTAGGTCAAACTACCAACCCCACCACCTCCCATGTTATGTTTGTTCCCAATCTTCCCAGGTCTTCCGCACCTAGGGCTCAACCTTCAATTCTTGTTTCGTCATTACCTTCTAGTGCCGGGAGGCAACCCCCAGCACGACCTATGTTATCTGGCACTAGAATTGTATCTAGTCAAGGACAGACCTCTGGTATAGAGAAATCTACAGCTTATGTCCCTCCCACCCACACTAATGTGGTTAATCCCCCATCTAGTTTAGTTAAACCCTCGGGGGCACAACCTATAACCAATCAAACCTATTGGGGTTATGGTTATACAACATATCAAATACCTGTAGGAAACATTAATTATCCACCCAATCCTACATGAATGCCTTATGCTTGAATTCCATATCCTAATAATACTTTCATGCCATGGGGGAAACCTAACTGGTCCTACATGCCAACTATGAGGGGGATACTCATACATACTGTGGGAGGTGTCAAAGGACCACCTTATGGAGGCCCTCCCTCTGGGGGGACTAATGGTCCTTGAGGACCTAGTGGCTTTCCTCCTTATGGTCCCAATGGTCCCGATGGTCCTAGGGGGCCTAGTGTCTTCCCTTCTAATGGCCCTAGAGGGTCTGGTGGCCCTCCTCCTAGTGGTTCTAGAGGCTATGGATTTTTACCTCCTAGAAGCCCTAGAGGGTCTGGTGGTCCGCCTCCTGGTGGTCCCGGTGGTTCTGGTGGTCCTAATGGTCCTGGTGGTCCCGGAGGACCTAGTGGTCCTAACAGTTCTAATCCCATAAATGAACCCCCTGCGGGCATATTTTCCAGTAGTTCTTCGTCACAAAAACCTGTCTATAAGTCTACTTAAGGTCCTACTCGTAACTACATGCCATATCAATATTACTAGTATGTGCAACCTAACCGTCAGTTACCTTTCCTAGCAACTTTGGACTTTCCTGATTTGTCCAAGTTGATTAATGACCCCATTCAACATAACCCTTCATGGCCTCCCATTCCAGTAAAGTTACCATCGAACAGTCCAAATTTCGATGGGAAGCAGGGATACGATCTGAAAAACCATGTCATGACATTCCATCTATGGTGTTCTTCAAACTCCCTTATGGATGATTCAGTTTGGTTAAGACTCTTTCAGTGAACTTTGACCGATACAACCGTGAAATAGTATATTGAACTTCCGCAACACTCATTTGTGGATTTTGGCTCGTTGGAAACCGTATTTCTTACACACTTTTATCTTCCTATTCGTTATGAAATAGATCTCTTAAATTCTCTATGACAGAACACATCCACCCACATATCCGATCATATTCATGAGTGGAGAAGGCAGAGAAGACTTATTAAGGCTCCTATTCTGGATCAGTTATTAGCTGATTGGTTTACCAAATATTTGTCACATCTTTGTTGCCTTCGACTGCCCTAGATGCGGCTATGGGTGGTTCTGTTATTGAATAGAAAGCCATTAGTTGAGCCCAGTATCTAGACTTGGTCTATTCCCAGTCCGGAACTTTGTATGACTTGATTCCTCAAGCTCCTCGCCCAAGCATCGATCCTGTAAAGCCACCAGCAAAAGTCCCTGTTGATGGGACTGTTGGTTCAATCCAGTCCCCGTCAGCAGCAAAACCTGCCAAGCAACCCCAGACTTCCACCCCTACTCCTTCGACTCCCAAGGTTTCTACTGAGGTTAATTCTATTCAGAGTATTCAAACCTCCGGCAATAATAAAAATAAAGTAAAAGTAAAAATAAAAAACATGGAAACCAACAGGAGAACCCAAAAGCAATCAACAATGATAACAATAAAGGGAATAGAAAAGCAAAATATCCATGCCTACTATGCAAAGGTGACCATTTCACAAAAGAGTGTCCCCATCAGGAATAAATCACTCAATTTTTGAAAACAAATCCTACACCCGCAGTTCTCACGGATCCTTTTCCCTCTCAACAACAACTGATAGACCACATGCCTAATCAGGGAAACTCTAGTTCATCAGAGGAAATTCATATGATGTCCTCAGATTCCATTATTCTACAAACTCGAAGTCAGAATTATGACAAACCCACAGACAAGAAAGAAGACCATTCTTCTTCAGGGAAATCTCCCTCTACTGGTTCTCCCGAATCCTCGTCTATTGTCCCCCTAACCATCGAGAAGCCTACTCTTGATATGATTTTGTGTCCACCCAAGAGTACTCTTAGGAAGGTTGTTTTTAACCCTAATGCCTGAGCTTCTGAATTTTATAATGTAGTTGAAGATCTCGCTTAGGCACCATGTGCAATGTCTACCTTGGAAGTGCTCCAAAGTTGTCGTACGCAACACAAAAACCTGTTAACTGTGTTAGGAGCTTTAGACCTGGAAAATTCTAATTTGATTCATTTCAATGTCAAGAACTATAAGTCTAGACTACCTCACAAACTTTCTTTCCAAATCATCACGAAATTTTTCAGAAAGAAATTCTTTAGGACTATCTTAGATGAAGGAGCTTCAACTTTGGTTTTGTCCCTGTCTTGTTGGAAATCTATTAGCTCTCCCGAGCTTGTAACATCACCTATGACTCTGAAGGCCTTTGATGGACGAGGTTTCCATCCCCACGGTCTCATATCAGCCCTTGCATTTGAGCTTGGGGGAAAAATTGTTTCTATTCAAGTAGAAGTAGTGGACGCCCCGTTAGATTACAACCTCCTTCTAGGAAGAAATTGGTTTTACGCCATGACTGTTGTCGCTTCAGCAGTATTTCGAACAGTCTAATTTCCACATATAGGGAGAATTGTTACCATTGACCAGCTTGATTTTTGTACACCATATGTTACGACCTCTACAACTAATAACATCCCCATATTAGGCCAGTCCCCTCCTCCTTACCAGATGATTGGGGTAGGCATGTTGAAGAATTCATCCATTATGGGGATTTTTCCGTCCACTCCTTTTAACATAGATACAACGACAGTGAATATGATTGCGTCATTTTATTGTGATCCCAAGGGAAAACAAATTGTTGAGTCTACCTCGTTGAGTCCACATGAAGAAATATACAACACCATTCAAACCCTTTCTGATGATCACACCGATGACCTTCATCTGGTGGCTTCAGATCCTTACCACCTGCCTTACTGGTTAGAACCATCTCTTCCTGTTATGGATTATCTCTCTTAGACTTTTCCTTCTGATGATTCCATTATGGAGATTATGAATACGAATGAGTCCATTTGGGAGGATCACCATCATAGATCCCTGTTCCTCCCCAACACAAGTTCAGTTAACCATGATTTTGCATGCTTGTTTTCCACTGATATTGTCAAAGCACCTCAAAGTCCTATATTGTTGCAAGACACAGATTCTCAAGGAAACATTTGCAACATTACTCAGACAAATCCGATTGACATATCTGCCAAGCCTGGTACCATTGAGCATGTTCCCATTGGGCAGACCTGCTCGACAGATGAATCTAAAGCATACAAGGCACTTTTCAAAGAATTCCATGATATTTTTGCCTGGTCTTATGAAGAAATGCCTGGGATAGACCCATCCATTGTGGTCCATGAAATTAAAACCTATTCCACGACTAAACTTGTCAGGAAAAAACTAAGGCAAGTCCATCCACGGAAGTCCACAGCTATTAAAGCTGAGATAGAGAAACTTCTCAAAGCTGGGTTTATTTATCCCGTACCCTTGATGGAATGGGTATCAAATGTTGTCCCTGTCAATAAAAAGCAAGGCACCATTAGAGTCTGTATTGATTTTAGAGACTTGAATAAAGCTTGTCCCAAGGACAACTTTCCTACTCCACATATCGATCAGATTATCGACAACTGTGCTCGAAGTTTCATCTTCTCATTTATGGATGGCTTTTCTAGCTATAATCAGATTGAGATATTACCCACCGATCCGCACAAGACGACATTCATTTTCCCATGGGGAACCTTTGTGTATAGGAAGTTATCTTTTGGCTTGAAAAATGCTAGAGAAACTTTCTAACGTGCGATGTCTTATGTGGTTCACAATATTAAACATATTGTTGAACCGTACCTTGATGACCTCCCTGCTCATTCACAGCGACAAAAGGACCACCCTGGTCATCTTAGATATATTTTCCTGAGATGTTGTCATTATAATATACGGCTTAATCCGCATAAATGTGTTTTTTGTATTGAAATGGGATGTCTGTTAGGTTTTGTGGTCTCTGAGGATGGCATCTAGATAGACCATTTGAAAATTGGTGCCATTTTATCTCTACTAGCCCCAACCAATCTTCTTGAACTCCAAATTTTGCAATGGAAGGAAAAATTTCTCCACTGTTTCGTGTGTAATTTTGCAGAGAAAATGCATGGTCATATGCGTCTACTCAAGAAGGACACTCCGTTCTTCTAGGATTACCAAGCCCAATGCGCCTTTGATAATCTCAAACACGCTCTGAATCATTCACCCGTGATACACCCCTAGATTATTCAAAGGACTTTCTCTTGTATATTGCTGCCTCCGCTACTACCATCGCTATGGTTTTGGTGCAGTAAAATCCCAACAGTCAAGAGCACATGATTTACTATGCTAGTAAGAATCTCATGGATTCTAAAACTTGATATTCACACGTGGAGAAGTTATCATTGGCCATGGTCATTGCTGTACAAAAATTTTGCCACTACATTTTGCTCCACAAAACCACTGTATTGGCAGACCAAAACCCTATGTATGACATCCTAACTCATTAGGTGCTCGAGGGCAAGTACTCCCAATGGATAGTCATACTACAGGAGTTTTATCTGGAATTTTTTGAAGCCACATCAAAGAAATCCTTTGTCTTTACTGAGCTCATGTGTGATCTTCCCTATGCTTCGATGGAATCTGAGCCTAGTGATTCATTTCCCAATAAATTTTTGTTCCTGATAAGAACTACTAACCCATGGTACAAAGATATGATTATTTATCTCCAAACACAAAGATTTCAGCCACATCTATCCTATGATGATCGCCGTCGTATCCATCACCACGCAAAATACTACCTCATCCTAAATGATACCCTGTATAGATGTGGGATTGATTCTATTCTTCGGCGATGCCTCACCCATGAGGAAGTTGAATATGTGTTGAATGATTGCCACTCTGGAGCATGTGGCAGTCATTTATCTGGGATGGCTACAGCCTAGAAAATCCTTTGCGCTGGCTATTTCTGTCCTTCAGTCTTTAAAGACTGTCATGAGGCTGTTAAGAAATGCCCACCTTGTCAACATTTTTATCCCAAAAAGTGTTCACATCTCTCTCCGTTACACCTTGTCATTTCTGTTGGCCCATTTTCCAAATGGGGGATTGATTATATGCATTGTAAGCCTACCTCAACCGGGGGGCATGGTTACATCATCGTAGTCATTGACTATTTTACAAAATGGGCTGAGGCCATGCCTACATATGCGGAAGATGGTAAGATTACCACTCTCTTCCTGTTCAATCATATCATAGCTAGTTTTGGAGTCCTGCAGTCCATTGTTACTGATCACAGATCACATTTCTATAATCAAATGATGGAGGAACTAAGTGCCCAGCTATTTTTTCGCCATGAAAAATCTACGCCATATTATCCACAAGCTAATGGTTGGGTAAAGGCCATTAACAAAGTTTAGAAAGCTATGCTTCGTCGGATGGTTGGAGATCATAAATCCAACTGGCACCACATCTTTTTCTCTACTCTTTGGGCTTATAGGAATTCAGTGAAAACAGCTACTGGTTTCACACCTTTCCATCTTGTCTATGGACTCGAAGTTGTCTTACCGATTCAATGCCATATTCCATCCTTACAACTTGCTGTCGAACTTATGCTTCGTCGGATGGTTGGAGATCATAAATCCAACTGGCACCACATCTTTTTCTCTACTCTTTGGGCTTATAGGAATTCAGTGAAAACAGCTACTGGTTTCACACCTTTCCATCTTGTCTATGGACTCGAAGTTGTCTTACCGATTCAATGCCATATTCCATCCTTACAACTTGCTGTCGAACTTCTCCCAGACACTTCCGCAGAGGAAGAGATATTTTTGTACTTAAACAACCTTGATGAGACTCGTAGAGATGTTGCCTTGGCTAATGAGGCACATAAGAAATGCGTCAAGGTGCAGTATGATAAATCCATCCAACCTCGTGCCTTTAACGAGGGTGACCTATTTTTGACTTACGACCAGAGATATGAAAAACTAGGGAAAGGAAAGTTCGAGTCCATGTGGTACGGTCCTTTCGTCATTTATAAAGTTTTAGAGAAAGGGTCCTACGAGCTCGTTGACTACAGTGGAATCCCTTTAGGGAAACCTCGCAATGGGTTGTACTTGAAGAGGTACTATGCCTAGGTCTTTCTTGGATAGTATCTTGTATTTATGTATATTGCTTGACTTTCAGTGTGCTTTTAGTATTTTCAATATGGTTTTGAGTTTAGTGTCTGTATCTATTTATAACATGTTTTGGTCATGCAGAGAAAATGGATTTCTACAGCTTCGATGATGGTGCTTTCCACCACACCTTGAATCTTGCCTCAGCTGCCTGGGTCCTCTATTCCCCAGCTGAAGATTTGGTCAGTTCTAGAGCGGTTTGTATTGGTCCTGCTACCAACAACATCGTTGAGTATCAAGCAGTCGTAGGTCTTCTGACTGAAGCTGCCTCCCAAGATGTTCACAATCTGGTAGTCTTGATGGACTCACAACTCGTGGTTTGTCATTTAAACCATTTTTATACCTTTAGAAATCATGTGCTTCTTCACCTCTTCTGGAGGGTATGCCTGTTAGAAAGTTCATTTGAAACCATCACCTATAGGAATATCCCTAGGGAACATAATATAGTTGCTAACTAATTAGCTAATTACATCCTAGATCGGCATATTTCCCATTCATGACATTGAAATCAAACATGGTTCATTGTAAATAAACAATTAAAGACACATAAAACTCATGTAAAATACATCCATCATTTGAGACATATAAACACCACGTAAAAGTCTATATATATATATATATATATATATATATATGAACATGTTTACAAAAAATAGGTCACGAGACCTCATCTAAAGCACATAGTCTTTCAAGTAAAACTCACCATACAAAATCCTAAAGCTATTAGCTTTCAATAGATACATCATGCATACAACGTCTAGTGATGCTCATGGTAGCACATCACTGCTCGGGCTACTCTACGTAGCAGTATACTAAACCAACCCGGTACTCCTGCTATAGGTCTCTGATACCTCAGAGGGAGGTCATCAATGGAAGCGTCAGGTATTTCTAAGGTCAACCTCTCCAGGTTTTCCTCTAACTCCCCGGTCACATCATCACCCTGCGGTATGAAGCGGGATCCATATCTTCTATCCAATGGGGAAGCTCCCCCAGGTCGTGCTGCTCCAATGTCTGCATGAGAATATTCAGGTCTCGTTACTTAACATAAAAAATATAAAACATTAAAAAACATAAAAACACTATGTCCATTTTAGGCTGTCTTGCTTCTTACCGATGTCATCCCAATGTCCACCAGGTAGGAGCGGTAGATCAGGGTCTCCACTAAGGTTCGTACCTGCATAAGCATAATCCTCCACCATGAGGATTTGATCTCTCAACCATTTGAAGAATGGGTCACCGAACTTCACCTTCCCCCTACCCACTCTAGTACGAGCCATAACCCGGACCCACCTCTGCATGCAAGGGTCCTGCGCTCTCAGCTTTGTAAATACCACTTGGGGTTTCAACTATGGTACCCACTCGAAGAAGAAGCAGGCTAGAATGGAACCAAAACCGAACTGCTTTAGTTCCCCCTACTAAAACTTAGTCAGCTGATCCTTGAATATCGGAAGCAAGGCTTCCACCCAGTTGAACAATGTAGGTTCCATGGCCTCTATGGCATAGAGCATGTGTGCCCTAGAATCCTGTTGCACTCCCTAGCTTCCTACCACTCTCTACATCATAAACAAGACAGTCCTTAGAGGTCCGTCCATCACTACCTTTATGGGTATTTTCTTCCCCAATGTCCTTGTCCCTGGGATACAGTGACGGTCTATAAACTCTTGTGTGGTAATATCCCCTCCTCGGGAACCTGTCAGCGAGATGGGGGCACCCTGTCTCTAAAGCCCAGTCAAGAAGTAGATATCCTCTATGTCTACTGTCAGAATATGAGACCCAACCTCAAAGTGTTGTTGCTCTGAATTCCACATCCGGAGTATATGCTCAAGCAACCGCTCGTGTGATACCATGCTGGGAGTCCGAAATAATTTTAGGAGTCCACAGTCTCGTAATGCGGCTATGCAACCCACATTCCTTTCGGTGAAAGTGTCATCATTATCATGTTGTCTTTCCTTCCATATCACCATTTTTTATCAGCAAGATCCTGCCAAAAACAATCACAAGACCCATTAGAATCATTCTTAATCATTTAAATCAAAAGAAATGATCTAGTTTTTCTTGTGTCAATAATTTTACATCTTCATGGCTGGCACCACCTGTGCACCGTTGAAGACAGAAAGTGGCACCGCCTGTGCGCTTTGTTTTCAGTGCGGTTCTAGCGAGGTACCGTGTATCCCGCAAGGGATAAGCGTGGTGCCCGCTCCCACGATTTTAGGGCTTGCCATACAAGCCCAAAATACCATCCAAAATCAAAATTGACACTATGAAAAGGAAGAGTAGGGTTTGAAGTATTACCTGGAACTGTCGACGCTCGAATCTGAACATGGAAACTCCCGATATCAGCAACTAAAGATATGACTAGGAAAGTGCTCCAAATGCTCTCCACTATGGGTAAATAGTAAAATGATTTGATTTTTCACAATTTACATGACTTTTATACACATTTTTGGGTTTGACATGCTATAGTTTTGATTTAAAATCGCTTATTATTCAAAATTTATCAGCCATAATCCCTTAATGTTAGTTATTGGTATATTTAACACTTGTTTTGAGTCATTGCAGGATAGAAGAACAGTAGCTAAAAGTCTTGGGAGTTTGTTTTTTACTTTTTTGTACTACCATAAAACGGAAAAAGTCATTGAGTGTTTATTACGACACTTTTATCATGCTCTCAAAACCCAGTATCAAAGGTCCGAGTCTGTTTCTAATTCTTTTCAGGCTCATAAAATCTCTCATAGTGAAAAGAGACCTAATGGAGTCTTCTTTAAAATATTTTTGGACTCCTTAAATATGAAAAGATTGTCGAGCGATCTTGTCTTCTTCATGCTCATTAAAGCATTTGAAGAGTTGTCTTTCCGATGGTAGGTTATCTCTTTTTCAGTTCGGATAGACTATTTATGAAAAAGGAACACTCCAGCCAACCATGACTGGAAGAGTTCTCTAAGGTATGATTTTATATTTTTCCAAGCCTTAGGGACTAAATCAAATGAAAAAGGACCCTTTGGAGTCTTCTTCCGTGGTCCTTCAGACTCTCTAAACATGAACGATACCAAGTTTTCTTTTATTGGACTCATTAAATTAAACATTGAGAGACCTGTTTTTGGGAACGAACCCCTCCTCTCTCGGGTTTGTAAAACATATGAGTTTGGACTTGTCTTCTGACGATCTATATCGAGTGTTTGTTACCCTCTTTGAACTCATAAAACCAAAAAGAGGCACTCATCTATCATGATGGGGAAAATGGGAAGGGAATCATTTTGCAAATAAATGGCAGTAGTTTGTCGTTACCTTTGAACATGGCACTTGTCTGCATATCATTTCAGTCAATTGGGTATTCCGCTGATCTCTATGATTATCCACTTTCATGAGTCATGCCACTCATTTGAGTCTTTCAAAAGAATACATTGTCCACTGTCACACTAAGTCATCCTGCCAAGTCTTTCAAAAGAATACGTTGTCCCTTTTAATTCATGCTGCCAAGTCTTTCAAAAGAATACGTTGTCCCTTTTAAGTCATGCTGCCAAGTCTTTTTTGATGCCGCCCAATGTTCAAAGGGAAGTTGAAGAAGTTTTTTTTCTGCAGTCAAAATGGTCTCTGTGTCATTACTTTTGAGTCAGTCCTATGGTTACTACATTCACATCATTTCAGAACTATGTTTCGAGTTTCGTTTCGTCGATGTGGGACTCATCATGGCCCTCCTTCGACTAGACTTTTCCCGTCGACATCAGCTCATCATCCGGGAAATAGTCTTAGAAACAAAAACTTAGTACCTTGATATCTGTGTGCCTTAATGACAGATTCTATCACTCTCGACATAGGTTCACATCATCGACCTTTGATCAATAGAATGGACTGGGTGTTCGACATTAGTACATCTATTCACTCTCAGTATATTGTACTAGGGTACCTTGGGAATCATTGGCATCAATGGTGATCTCCCTTGAACTTGTTAACGGTTCACATCATTGACTAGTAATCAAGTGTTTTCTACCATGTTCGACCTCAGATCATTGTAATCACATGGATAGAATTGTACTTTGTGGAAGACGAGATGAAGACCCTAGGTATTTGTTTAGCGCTCATTGCTTTCCCCAGGTTGTGATGGAGTTTTGTATATCCAGCATGGATCCACATTTGTATGGTCATGGCTATGCTCAAATTCGTGTCTGTATGACATAGATCTATGTTGAATGTCTGGTAGCTATGTCCAATTTTGAGTCCTCTATCACATGGATCTATGCTATATTCTAGTATCCATGCTTGTTTATTCCTCCCATGGATCTGCCTTGTATTGGTCTACAGCCATGAGTTGGCTACTTTTGTCGATGAGTCAAAAATATTGATGTACCACAAATTCCTACTTGACGATATGCTCCAATCGAGCTGACATTTTCACCTCGAAGTGACAACTTGTTCTCTCAAAGCTCTCATTTATCGTATCCCTTTAAGACTCGTGCTTTGGGGGGAATTCTATTACACCCAAATCCTATCACCACCATGTGACAAGACTTATGACCTACATGTTTTCCCTTAATCCCAGCTCTTAGAGTGGAAACCCCATGTTGTTTGTCAATTCTACATGAAAATACTCAGCACCACACTTTCCCTGTGAACCATGAGCGGTGCCACTGCCTGTGGCCTTTGGTCCATAAGCGTTTCTCATCTAAATCGCTATGTCATAAGAGAAGAAAAGCGGTACCCTGGGTAAAATGGGAAAAAGAGAAGTTTTTCGAGGCTTCTAGATCATGAGCCTCATGTCCTCCCTTATCCCTATCATTGTGGGTCAGTTGAGCTCAAGATCCCCCATCATAGGATCTTAGAGGCCACCTCATCCACAAATCTCTCAACCATTCCTATCCATTGAGCCTTATAAATACAAGCTCATGTCCATGGTTGAGGGGGAGAACTATAGAGGTCTTGTTATGCTGTTGGATTGACCACTTGGACCAAGCCATTGGAGAGCATAGAGAGCAAAGTTGGAGCCTATAGGGATGAATTGTTTGTCTCGTGGAGATGTTTGTTGACACTAAGGATTCATTGGTTGTAAACTTCTCCATACATCTTAATGCAAAGCTGATTTTTATCCCACATTACTATTGTTTTGATTTCGCATGTACATGTTGTTAGATTCCTTAGTCACTAACATGGATAAGTAGATTATTTTCTAGTAGATTTGATGTGTTTACATGTTTCATTTGTTTGTAGGTACACAGGTTCACTATCGAAGAAACATTCCAGGTGACTACGACATCCAGGGAAGGTCTTCAACCTTTGTCGTTCACTCATTTGTTCTGGATCTGAACCATTCAGACCAGAGGAATAGCTTATGTCCACAGAAGGTGAAATATTCATGGTTACAGTAGAGTGGTAGAATATTAAACAAGACTAATAACTAACATCAATAATATATATAACTGGGAAAACAATACCGGTTTAGACCTTCCTTATATGCAGACATTCTTTCAGATCAGATATTGTCTCGTAAGACCACTTTCTACCTCGGCTACCCTCATAGTCTCATCGAAACTTGCACCCATCTACCCTTATCCTTCCATTCATCCCCCCCTTTTTGTTGGGGCTCGGACCTTGAAGGTCCTTAATTTTGGCAACTCCGCGGTTTTGGTGCGAAGCTTGTAAGTGAAGTTGTGGTCCAAAATAGTCTTAGGGGTTTCGGGGTTGGGTCAAAGCCCCTCCTTTTGTAAATGTCCCATGGTTTTTGGGTACCCATGGTTTAAGCCCATGGTATTGTAATAGTGCACTTGTATAAATAGGCACTTATGTAAAGGAGTCAAGGGCAAATTTTTAGAATCTTTTTGTTATAATGATGTGATGCGAAGAAGCTAAGGTCTATTTTTGGGTTAAGGTTAAGTCCCAGCTGAGTGCGTGGATGACCTCTACAGCTGAGTGCATAGCTTTGGGTTGTTGAGAAGATCTATAGCTGAGTGCGTAGATCAAAACTACTTGTTTTGTAAATTGTTGAATATAACGCAGTTCTGTGGACGTAGCCCCTACACTGGAGGTGAACCACATATATCTTGTGTTGTGGTGGTTCTTTTTATTTTGTTCTTGTTATGTTTTTATGCAATTGATAAATAGATGAAGGATAAAGTAAGATAAATTTCTAAGTATTAACTTCCCTGTGAATTCCCAGTTAAGGGTTGAGTAAGAATTGTCTTTTTATCTATACTGCAAAGCTATTTAAGTGAATGTCAAAGCTTTGTATTGCATAATTATTATTTGTTAAGGCTAAAGGTACAGTAATATCCCTCTTTCGCCTGCAGAAACCTGATTCTACGGCACCCCATAGCTGTTTCGGGTGAGATTGCAACCTATTCACAAGTTGTTGCCGAAGGGGCCAACACTGTGGGTCTGTTTGTTGGTGCGAAGATAAAATCATAAGAACCTGAGTCTACCCCATCTGCCCCAACAAATTGGTTCCGTTGCCAGTTGAACCAGTATCTTCTTCAAGAGGGATCTATGCCGTACCTGGAGGGATATGATTTGGAGGCCCTTAGTAAAAGAAATCAGTGACTGGGTTGAAGATACTTATCTAAAATTTGTTGAACAAGAGAATAAGGACCCTCATTGTAGCTCAGACGACTTCTTGCAAAGGTACATTTTTACTGATATTTATGAAATTTTCTTTGCTAGTATCCACATAGAAATGCACTAGTGGTTATCCAGGTTGACAGAAAGAAAGAAAAAATTCAAATAAGATTAGTCTCCTGACTGGACCTCAGAAAGAATTAAGCTATTGAAAAGTGTGAACAACGCGGTATCAAGAGTTGTTGACTTCTGGACAACGTGAACCCTTGAAGCATTTGTGACGGAGTTCGCCATCGACACACATACTTCTTTCAGCGAAGCAGAAAGACATTTTTTCAAAGGACCAAGGGGTAAGTACCTGAATTCATTAAGTCTGAAAATTAAAATGCTCTTGGCTGAGAAACGCATATTGCTTATCCAATCAGATTTCTAGATTTATTGCTACTAACCTATGTTTGGAAGTGAAAGTGACTTCGACGAGCAAAGTGGTTTGCTTCGCAATGGTAAAAGATACAAGAGAACTCTTGGATCCTATATCCCAGGCTATAATACTAATTATACTTCATTAAGTCCAGAAGAATCTGAATCGGAAGAAACCCCTTTTGTTGGAAACCCTCCTATAACGCCGTAGTGAAGATCTGTTATCCCTGAGAACCCCTCGCAGTCTGAAAGTGACCCTAGCCCGAGTAGTCCTGTCGCAGGTCAGTCTACCTCTGTAAATTCCATTCCTCCTGTTACCAATCTCGCCTCTGTTATCAGTCCTCCTCCTACTCCCCCCCCTCCTCCCCCGCGATTCACTATGGCCCATGTGAATGATGATATCAAGCTCCCAGTTTTAAAGGAACTGGATCAAAGAATCCAGAGCAGTTTTGGTTCTTATGCGAAGCTGTTTGGACTGCTAAGAATAATATGGATCAAAATACAAGAAGAGCGCAGCTGGTCACCTCTTTCATAGATCGAGCTTTGACCTGGTTTATGAAGTTTTCCAGTACTCAGAACTATATCTTGGTTGATATTAAAAAAGAAATGATCAAAGAATTCAAGAAGCCTAAATCGGAGTCACAGTGTATAACTGAACTGAAATAAATTCAGCAGAAGCGAGGTGAATCAGTTTGGGACTTTGATCAAAGGTTCAAGGTTCTGTTGGATCAAGTTAGTTTCACTATTGGTCCAGAACAACATAAAGAATGGTTTATTGTGGCACTATTGCCTCATATCAGGACTCCACTTATGCAACAGAAGGTTGCTGATCAACAAGAGGCGTTGGAAATTGCTATGAAACTTGAAATAGTTCCTATTGGAGATAACTCTGGAATAGCCTAGATACAGGCAGAGTTAGCAGAAATGGATTTGGAGCTTCGCGACATGAAAAAAGGGAAATCTATTCGAGAAGATGTTTGGTGTACATGATGTAAGACAGAAGGTCATGACAAAGAACAGTGTCCTGCATTAAGAAATTATTTGAATACTAGTGCACTGAACCCATTTAACCCTAATGTCCTATATTGTGAGATCTTTAGAACAACTAGCCAACATCGACCTGAAGATTGCTATCTACTGCAGAGATATGTTCAAGTACCTAAGAATCCCTACTGCAAGTTTTGTAAGTCAGTTGGACACAACGAAGATGAATGTTGCATCTTTGACCTCATGAGAGAGCGAACCTAGGATGCTTATAGGGTACAAACCGATGCACAAGGCAATGATGGATATGGTTACCGTGGTGGTACACCAGGTTGAGGTAATTTCAGAGGTCGTGGTCATGGTGGTATGCCTGGAAGAGGATGAGGCCAGATTATTTTCTATAACTGTAATCAAGCAGGACATGTAGCTAGACTGTCAAAACCCAATTACGACATGTCGATATTGCAGAGCAGTAGATCATGTGATTGAGCAATGTCCATAGATGATATCCAAGATACAAGAAATAAATGGCACTCCTACTCAAAATGTTCAGATGATTGTTGTAGAGAAAAGACCTGTCCCAACCATTAACATTGTTACCAGGAGTGGAACTACAATGCAGGTGCAGAATAAGGGGAAACATCCTGACGAGGCTTGGGTCTGTAAGACCCCAGGGAAAATTCCAGCCTTCGATGTTGGACAAGAAAAAGGAACATTTATGGAAGCTAAAAAAGACTTTGCTGATTCGAGAACATCAGTAGCAACTACGCAACAGCATCAACAGTAGTTACAATTTCAAGAATCTTCGCCAGATCAAGTAAGTACACTGACATCGTTTTTACAAAGTTGTATGAAGCTATTAAGAAATCATAATGCTTTGAATGACTTACAGAAATTTATTGTGTCTTGCAAACCTTAGCAAAGTTTTGATAGAGGAAAAACTGTTAATAGAGTTAGAAGGACTAGAAGAGAAATGAGATTGCATGCTCAGATAGGAGATTATGACATGACTGATATCATTTTAGACCTGGGATCAGAAGTGAATGTCCTAACTAAGTAGACATGGGAACAAATGGGAAAACCTACGCTTGAATGGTCCTCTATACAGTTGAGATTAGCCAATCAGCAAAATATTGTGCCCTTGGGAAGATTCCCTAGTGTACCAGTGGATATTGATGGAGTCAGTACCTTAGCAGATTTTGAAGTCATTGAAATAATTGATGATAGCAACCCCTATCTAGCATTGCTAGGAATTGAATGGGCACTAGACAATGATGCAGTAATAAACCTTAAGAATAGACAGATGACTTTTGAAGGAAAAGGCTTGAGAGTCATAGTACCGTTGGACCCTTCTCAAGGAGAAAGGTATACAGAGCTAGTCAAAGCTGGAGATCAGGATGTTTTGGATCATATTTACAACATCACATCTCAAGAAGAAGACTATGTTAACCCTATTGCTGAAGGTATAATGGATTGGCAGTGTGACAGTTCTTGCATGATTGATTCAGACGAAGGCCTAGAGAATTGGCAGGATCGACTTTATGAGCTACATGGACATCGATGTGCAAGAATTACTAAGTCTATCAGATGGGTTGGCTCACAGACAAGAATATTACCTACTTTTGATGGCTTGACAGACCCAGAAGATTTTATTGAACAATTCTCAGAGCAAGTGCCAGATTCACAGAAAATGGAGACACTAGCTTCAGTATTCAAAACCACAGCTGCCAGATGGTGGAATGGTCATAAAAAGTATATTCACAGTTGGAGCACCTGTCAAAAGTTTCTTCACCTGAGATTCATGGATCAACCTCAGGAGGTACGAAGCAGATTTAATGGTAAGACTAGCCCTCAGGAACATTTGGAGTAGTGTTATGAAGCATGGAAGCATGTACCTTGTGAAGAATGGGTACATAGGTTTGTACACACTCTGGACCCTGTAGCAAAGAACTGGTATGCGGAGGTGGAGCTTCGCCATGGTACTGTAAGTTGGGTTAGCCTTGTTGATATTTATGTGCTCACATTTTCTATTACTGAGGTTTGCCCTGCTTTGGATGCAACTATTAGGTTGATCCATAAAAGGTGTTTGATGATAAAGAAATAGCTGAGTACCAACCTGATTGGAAGGAACAAGAAGCTAATGCAGTAGAATGCTATAACCTCGCCATTGATGAAGATGATGACCCTCGCAACATTAATATTCCTGAGTCAGAAGGACATTGCGAAGTACATGGACCAGCTGTCGAATCACCTGAAGTAACTCAACCCTTGAAGACAAGGAAAGTAAACATTGGATCAGAAGAAATGCCTAAGTATGCTACCATTGGAGATTATTGGGACGAAGAAATGGTGAGCAAAGTGACTGAACTCCTCCATGAGTATCAGGACTTATTTCCGACGAAGTTCTTAGAAATGAAAGGTATCCTTGGTGATATAGGAGTGATAAAAATCCCTTTGAAAGCTGATGTGAAGCCTGTGAAGCAGCGCCCTTATAGGGTGAACCCTAAGTATAAAGAGAAAGTCAGGATGGAGCTAGATAAGATGCTCGCTGCAGGAATCATTGAGCCTGTCGAATAGTCCAAATGGGTCAGCCCTATGGTGGTACAAGAAAAGAAGACCAAGGGAGAAATCAGAATCTGTGTTGATCTGAGGAAGCTGAATGATGCCTATTTACATGATCCTTTTCCTACTCCCTTTACAGATGAAGTTTTAGACAATGTCGGAGTTCAAGAAGTGTATTCTTTCACTGATGGATTTTCAGGTTACCATCAGATCATAATTGCTCTGGAGGATCGACATAAAACAACCTTCGCTACAGAAATGGGATCTTTTCAGTATACTATTATGCCCTTTGGATTGAAGAATGCACCTGCTATGTTTTCCATAGTAGTCATATCTGCATTTAAGAAATTTATTCATAAGTTCTTAGAAGTTTACTTTGATGATTGGACTATATTTGGGTTATTGAAGGATCATATAACCAGTTTAAGACTTATGCTGGACAAGTGTAGATAGCATCAGATTTCATTAAACCTGAAGAAGTGTCTCTTTTGTGCACCTTTTGGAATTCTGCTAGGTCACATTGTATGCAAGCAAGGATTGATGGTGGATCCTGCGAAGATAGCCATTATTGTGAACTTGCCACCTCTGAAGTCTGTTAAGAAACTTCGCACTACGCTTGGTCATACTGGATATTACAGGAAATTCATTATAGGATATGCTCAGATTACAGCCCCTATGGAAAAGAAATTGAAGAAAGATATCAAGTTTGAATGGACACCTGAATGTCAGGAAAGCTTGGATATTTTGAAAGAAAAGATGGTAACTGCCCCTATCTTAGTATTCCCTGACTGGAGTAAGGAGTTTCATGTTCATGTCGATGCATCTTCCATTGCTTTAGGTATAGTATTGGCTCAGTCAGGTGAAGGTAATATTGATCACCCTATTGCTTTCACAAGTAGAAAATTGTCCACAGCAGAAAAGAATTATACTATGACAAAACGAGAAGGTCTAGCTATGGTTTATGCCTTGCAGAAATTTTGACATTATTTGTTAGGATCTCATTTTAAGATGTTCACTAACCATTCTACTTTGAAGTATTTGGTTAACAATACTATGTTAGGTGGAAGGATATGCATATGGATGATTTTGTTTCAGGAGTATGACTTTGATATCATAGTTAAGCCAGGAAGACTTAACCTGGGGCCTGACCACTTGTCGAGGCTCGAGTCAGGAGAAGAATCCACTAGTTTGGACAAAGGTCTTCCTGATGCCCAGTTGTTTTCCATCCAGATGCTTGATGACTATATTCAGGATATTGTTTAGTACTTGTCTACAGGTTTTGCACCTTCTGAGATGACAACACAGCAGAAGAAGCAACTGGTGGTTAGAGCAGCTAACTTTGCCTTGATAGCAGGAAAGCTATATAAGATGGGACTAGATGAAACACTACGCAGATGTGTCCTAGAGCATGAAAAGCCATTGATTTTGGCTAAAGCACATTCGGTCGCAGTAGGAGGTCATTATGCAGGAAAAGCTATAGCACAGAATATTCTGACAGCTGGATTATGGTGGCCTACGATTCATAAGGATGCAAGAGAGTATTTCCACAGCTGTGATATCTGTCAGAGGACAGGAAAACCATCCAGGAGGGATGAGATGCCTCTGGTTCCACAGGTAACTTTACAAGCATTTGACAAGTGGGCTATTGATTTTGTTGGACCAATCAATCCCCCTGCAAAGAAATATGGAGCAAGATACATTATTACAACAACCAATTACCTTACTCGTTGGGCCGAAGCTCAACCAGTCAAGGACTGTAGTGCTGCTACAGCTGCAAAGTTCATATTTGATAATATCTTGTCAAGGTTTGGGTGTCCTAGAATTCTTATGAGTGATCAAGGATCACATTTTCTGAATAAGACTATTGAAGCATTGACCGAAGAATTTCAAGTATATCATCAGAAGAGTATTGTCTACCATCCTCAAGTAAATGGAACTGTCGAAGCCTTTAACAAGATTCTTGACCACGCTCTGATGAAGGTTTGCAATGTTAACAGAAATGATTGGGATCTTAGAATTCCAGCAGTATTATGGGCTTATAGAACCACTTGCAAGAAGTTGAAAGGTCACACACCTTTTAGGCTGGTATATGGACACGAAGCAGTTATGCCCATGGAGTACATTGTCCCTAGCCTCAGAATATCTACCTTCACAGAAATGGATGATCCAGCCGTGTTGAATGAAAGGCTAGAGAAGATATTGGAACTAGAAGAAGACAGATTCATTGCAGGTTTCCAGTAGCAAGTACAGAAAGATAGAGAAAAAGCATGGCATGATAGACACATTAAGAAGAAGAATTTTCAGAATGGTGATCTTGTGCTCTTGTACGACAGTAAATTCATGAAGTTCCCAGGTAAGTTCAAGACACATTGGAAAGGACCATACATAGTTC
The DNA here is from genome assembly GCA_001517045.1 of Pseudotsuga menziesii. Classification (NCBI taxonomy): domain Eukaryota; kingdom Viridiplantae; phylum Streptophyta; class Pinopsida; order Pinales; family Pinaceae; genus Pseudotsuga; species Pseudotsuga menziesii. The sequence continues at coordinate 83,321 of LPNX010055129.1, forward strand.
AGAAATTTACCGATGGTGGTGCAATTTAGTTAGCTAAATTGAATGGAGAAATTTTTACCTCCATGGTGAATGGAAGTAGATTGAAGAAGTATAGGGATGGGCCCATACCCCCTAATCAGAACTAATAACAAGAAGAAGAGTCTAAGTACCAAGAACAGTTGAAATTGGGTACTAGACTATAATGAAACTATTCTCAGAGAGCGTCGATAGATTGTTGGATAATTTACAAAGTGTCGAAGGTTGTGGAAGAAATTCTGTCATGGGTCGGAGCTTGTGTCAGGATGTGTCGAAGGTCTATATTGTGTCGAAGATCCTTATTGTGGAAAAGCCAAAGTTATTGGTTGTGCCGAAGACTAAAGGTGTTTCAAAGCTTAAAATGCGACCGTTGGAAAAAAAATCAGATTTGGCAGCGCCGGTACGTTAACTGCATTAACTTCCTGTAATGATGAGATTTTGGGAAATCTAGCGCCGTTTGGACAAGATCTACCCCCGCTCGGTTAGATTTAGTGTCTTTAATGCACAGTTATGACAGATTTGGTAGTTGGATTATATAAGAAGACACCTAGGCCTGTGAATTTCATATTACGCATTTTCTTGAGTTGAGTCCATGTCAGCTGATCGCAAAGTCTAGCAATATTTGAGAGAATTCAGAGAGAGGGATCTGTAGAACCTTATGAGAAACCCACCTGCATCTGCACCTCATGAAGAGACTCCCCCAACGCCAAATCAATTGATGCAGACACGATCTAACAGGAAGAAGTTTAAGGCAGAAGTTCGCTCTAAGCGAAACGAAGAAAGGAACAAGCCATTAGGAAAGACACCGGAGGATCCCGTGATGAACCCTCTTGGTTTGGCAGAAATCACACTTGAAGATTTCGAAGACTTCGGTGAGGATGAGAACGTTGCACCGCAACATCCATCGTATCTCCCGCCTGTTCGACCAAGAGTTCAGCCACCTCGGCGGACAGCTAAGTTCACGTTACGCACCCCTTTGCTGCCACAGGATGTGAAGTTGGTCGGAACAATGACGGGAATTTTAGACCGGCTCAAGTACGCAAACCATGATACGAATGATCATGGGAAGTTTCCGTAGTTCACACCTGGGAAATACTTGCACTCCGTCCATTATCCAAAGGTTGGAATGACATTGCTTGAAGTAAAGCAGTGGGCTGTTGGCTTAGAGCAAGCTGACTTGTTGAAGATGTTGAATGTCCCCCACTTTGGTCGCAGTCTGCAGGTTACCATGGTGGTCAAGCAGTTATTGGCGTTGGTGCATGATGGGCACCTATGGATAGGAAACCAGAAAATTTCTATTAATGGACAACTGATTCATAGGATTACAGGCTTTCCAAAGGAAGGGCCTGATCCTGGGATTGAATTTGTTGGAAAGCACGAAGATACGAAGCTGGAATAGCACATGAAGGACCGCTTCGGTTTGAAAAAAGGAAATCGAGGGTATCAAACATCGATTATTCGGCACGAGAACATTCGCTTCGCCGCAGAGATCCTAGCATGCAAACTAATGTGGAAATGCAAACCTAATGAAGTACCTGCCCCAATTTTCAGTATTGTTGTGAACTGTGCTGAAGGCTACAGTTACAAATGGATAGAGTACATTGCTAGAGAATTCCTTGCATATGTCCGCGATGCACAGGAGAAAGGTAGAGCCTTTCATTATTCATGGTTGTTAGTGATTATTGCACTAGTAGGATGGAGAGAACCTACCGAGGCACAGTTTGTTGATGTGCCTCTGGAGATGCCTGGTGCAGCAAGGTATGCATCTCTTTGGGTATCACAGGATAAATCCTTGCAGTAGATGACAAACTACGTGTTCGCCTTCTATTCGATGAATATTACATATGAGATCCTGCAAACGCCGCAGCTCAGTAATGAGCTATTTTCTCAGTATACTGGAGTGGCCAAATTCAAGGCTGATATGCATAATGTCTTCATCCAAGCCCGAGCAGATAACAAACATACATGGTGGAAGTTACCATACATGGTGAACCAGGAAGACATCCTCACAGTATTTCAGCAGTGGCCGGCTGAATGGATGAAGGATGCAAGAACAAGGCCCAACATACCAGTCCCTCCAGTAACAGATGTGGGCACAGGTCCTAGCCAGCCGCAACAGAATGACCCACTAAAAGAGAGTGAAGAACAAGATGAGTCATAGCAGAGGGAAGGTGACCATGGTGGAGATGATGGAGTTGATGAAGAAGAAGAAGAAGAATCAGTCAAGACCATCTCGGACCCTAATTGCCCGGATAAGTGCAAGTCCCCATAAGTGGAGGAAGTTACTAAACCTTAGCCCAGAAAGAAAACTAAGGCGTCGAAGGGCAAGAATATTGTCAAAGAGCCCGCTTTGATGATTGAAGAGATTAATCAAGCTCTGGCGAAGTCTACAGAGGTATTATCCAGCAAATGGGTAGATTTTGAAACTAAACATCTTGATGTGCTCACTGGCATAGCACAGTGAATTACATAACTTAAGGAGTTAGCGGAAAGAAGAGCAACTGGCGCTGCAGCAAGCAGTGCCCTAGTAGGTGCGCAGCCAGATACTAGACAGTGGCCGGCCAGAAATAACAGAGACAAAGTAATAAGTGCAGCCCTTATAATAACTAACGTAGCATCACGATCGCAGATGAGCATGATAGTTGAGATAGATTACACTAAGTTGTCTATGCCGGAGCTGCATTTTTGTCAATTGGCACTCATGAAGGAGATCCGAGAATGAGACAGCTACACACACATGCAGTTAGAGAATACCATGAAGCAGAGTGAGAGCCTCGAAACACAGTTGCAAGAAGCTGAACATAAGAAGAGAGAAGCAGAAAACAAGTAGGCTACACTAGCGTGAGTGTTGGATGAGGCGTGTCGAAGTCTCCCTGACTTCGACATGCAAGCTGAAGAAGAACCGGAGCAAAGAATAGTAAAGCTCAAAGACTATGCACAACAGTCTAGAAGCCAGATAGAGAAGATGAAAGCAGAACATGAGGCCCAGATTGTGGAGCTTCAGCTTCTCCTCATTCCTGAGAGTCCACTAGAGGTCAGGGAACAACGTCGTAGAGATATTCAGGCCTCAGCAACGAAGATCTCAAATCTTGTCAGTAGTGCATCAAAGCTGCTAGACGAAAGTGTCGAGGCTTGGGAAAACTTGCAAGACAACCCATAAGTAGAAAATTTCCAAGAAACCATCAAGCAGCGATAGACAGAGTTGGATGCAGTAAAAGTAGAAATTAAGACATTGCCTCCTATGCAGAAGATGCTTAAGGTAAATCATAGTAATGAGCTCCAGCAAGAAATTGAGTCTTGCAAAAGAAAAGAAACACTGTTAGTGAGCTCTGTGTAGCCCCTAATTAACGAGGCCTTGGAGTTGAGCACTGCTGCAGACAACTAGTTCAAAGTCTTGAAGGAGTATGATGCGTTTGCACAGGAAAAGGCCAATGAAGCATGTGCAGCAACATTGCAGGAGATAGTGGAGAAAGAGCAAGCAGCCGAAGATATCATGCGCAGCCTCAACAAGTAGTTTACTATCTTCGCCAACAAGATTCTTGCACCCAAAAAGTAGCTGAGTGTCCTGGGATGAGACACTGGTGAGTCTTAGGGGCCTGTTGGGGCTCGGACCTTGAAGGTCCTTAATTTTGGCAACTCCGCGATTTTGGTACGAAGCTTGTAAGCGAAGTTGCGGCCCAAAATAGTCTTAGGGGTTTCAGGGTTGGGTTGAAGCCCCTCCTTTTGTAAATGTCCCATGGTTTAATCCCATGGTATTGTAATAGTGCACTTGTATAAATAGGCACTTATGTAAAGGAGTCAATGGCAAATTTTTAAAAGCTTTTTGTTATAATGATGTGATGCGAAGAAGCTAAGGTCTATTTTTGGGTTAAGGTTAAGTCCCACCTGAGTGTGTGGATGACCTCTGCAGCTGAGTGCGTAGCCTTGGGTTGTTGAGAAGATTTACAGCTGAGTGCGCATATCATAACTACTTGTTTTGTAAATTGTTGAATATAACGCAGTTCTGTGGACGTAGCCCCTACACTAGGGGTGAACCATGTATATCTTGTGTTGTGGTGGTTCTTTTTATTTTGTTCCTATTATGTTTTTATGCAATTGATAAATATATGAATGATAAAGTAAGATAAATCGCTAAGTATTAACTTCGTTGTGAATTCCCAGTTAAGGGTTGAGCAAGAATTGTCTTTTTATCTATACTGCGAAGCTATTTAAGTGAATGTTGAAGCTCTGTATTGCATAATTATTATTTTTTAAGGCTAAAGGTACAGTAATATCCCTCTTTCTCCTATAGAAACCTGATTCTGCGGCACCCCATAGCTGTTTCAGGTGAGACTGCAACCTGTTCGCAGGTTGTTGCCGAAAGGGCCAACACTGTGGGTCTGTTTGTTGGTGCGAAGATAAAAGCATAAGAACCTGGGTCTACCCCATCCTCCCAACACTTTCTTTGCAGTATCCATAGCCTCCACACACCAGAGTTCTACTACTCGAGGTGCATCTTCAATATGCATTTTTCACATATAAGCATATTAATTGACAATTGTAAAGATAACAAGAATATACCTCTTGGTCTGTTGAAGAATTCCATTTTTGCTTCGTTGTAGGACTTAGTAGTATCAAGCACAAACTCAGTGATATATCCTTCTAAGATACTATCCAACCAAACTTCAACAGCCCGCAATTCCTTATTGTCAGTTTCCTGCAGCTCTTAGATCAGCTTAGGGGTCCAGGATGTCGGCTCTCCTCCTTGGAAACTTGTCTTGCAATAGGTGAATCGCGCCAACCACTCATACAATATGATTGGGAATTCAGAGGAAAAATATTCATGTGGACCGTCGTGTATGTATCTTGCTAACCAATTATCCATCGACAATCTAGGGTTCTGATTTTCTGTCTCAGCGAATTCTTGTAGCTTCTGATCGAACCAATCTTGAATTTTGGATCTTGTCGAAAGCCACCTATCCTCCCCTTAGTCGCAATAGGGTCCCGACAATGGAACCATTTGTTGACACAAACCCATCCATCAAAACAATTCAACATGATTTCCCACTCTGTCGACAACCGAACCACCGCAATCTCCCTAAGCACCGACCCAAACAGGTTTTACCCTATCCAACAACACCCATAAAACGAATGAAGTCTCACCCAAGATGTTCAAGGGAGGGCTGACGGAACCAAGTTTCCACACAATAAGGGAGAATAATGTGACATCAACGTATCATTTTTAGTGCAACCATTAATAGATCATCTAACTGATGCACTCACACAACCATTCATTAGCATTCTTCGATAGATCGCATCATTCAACCATAATTGCAATAAACATATTGAACTGCAAATAGATCTAAAAAAATAGTATCATGTGAAATAGGGAAACATCACATCATACATCCATGTTGCACATTCACATAACATTCATCATTGGGTCGTAGGAAATAGCAAAACAGTAAAACAGAAAAATACAAAATGAGTCAGATCAATTTCTGCCTTGTCATATTAATTCTGCGCAAATTCACAGTTCACAACTCGACAGATCTCAATTCAAATACTCAAATAAATCTCATATCCTTTTCCTCCACAAAATATATGTAACACTTGTGATTCCACATCTATTTATAGGCTTGCACCTTTACACTCGAGATCCACTTAGACAACTTCTAACTAATTCTTAACCGATTGTACAAAATAATGACCAATATACCCAAAATATGGTTTAAAACTACAAAAGGTGACACGTAGTTACATAAAATATTCAATTTATGTCTTGCGTGCCATCTTCCTCTTGTGCAGTGTCTTTGAGCTTGCACAACATCCACGATGCTACGCAACTGATGTATCCAAAACCCCTTTCCAACACCTTGGATGAGATTATGTTTATCCCATGAAAGTTGCAATGTCCACACTCTTTCGAGTGATGCATTTTCCCCATGATGGGAAGATTGTGACCATTGATCAGCTTTCCTTTGTTAAACCTAGTCATCATATAATTCCTAGTCATTAAAATTAAACCTAATCATCATATAGTTGCTAATAATCACATGTTCTTTTGGTTCCTTCCCCTTTGTCATCCATGTCTCTCGACTTTGGAAATCATGCTGAAGTTCGGTCATTTGTAAACCAATAGCTTCTTTGCATCATGGGGAAGCTTTGGGGACATGTCACTAGTCTCTAGACATCATACTAGAGTTAAGCCGCTAGCTTCATATGTAAGGAGAGAAACCTACCAACCTCTAGACATGATGTTGGATAAGAACTGAAATCGAGCATAGTTCCCATTCTGTGTTAAGCTCAGTAAAAAATGAAACATGTGTTTTTTAGCATAGTTTATTTATGGTTTCAAACTCGTTAAAAAAATAAAACCAACCTTGAGCATAGTTTCATTTCTTTTCATGCTCATTAAAAAATGAAATGGGATACCTCAACCATAGTTATTTTTTGTTTCAAGCTTGTGTAAAAATGAAACATATCACCATAAACATAGTTCTTTTATGTTTCAAGCTTGTGTAAAAATGAAATAGATCATTATGATCATAGCTCCCTTTCCGTGTCAAGCTCATTAAAAAATGAAATTGATTCCTTCATTATGTCAATTCTTTTAATTTTAACCTTTGTTTCATCTGCTTGTATCACTTGATCCTCTTTCTTCCTCTGTCTTTGGTGAGCCTTTTCCTAGGAGTAGCCCAGAATTTAGTTAGATGAAGAAAATAGTAAGCAGACGAAATGAATCTTAGGGGGCATGTATCCAACCTATTTATATTATGTTCACTACAACGAAACCCTGTGATTCACGTCTCTTTTACCTTCCTTTTTAGCGTCCACTATCAAATTTAGTGTATTTTTCATCATTTTTTGGACAAAGTGGACGCTTTTCCATGGGATGGCGCTTTTAATGGCATTATTTGCGTCCCAATTAGCATCCCAATTAGCGTCCCAAATAGCGTCCTATTTAGCGTCCCAAGTAGCATCCCAATTAGCATCCCAATTAGCATCCTAATTAGCATCCCAAGTTAAAAGTTGGCGCTAGTTTGGATGAATCATTAGCGTCCCAATTAGCATCCCAATTAGCATCCAAATTGTCATCCCATGTAGCATCCCAATTAGCATCCAAATTGTCATCCCATGTAGCATCCCAATTAGCATCCAAATTAGCATCCAAATTTTCGTCCCACGTAGCATCCCAATTAGCGTCCCAATTTAAAAGTTGGCACTATTTTAGACGATAATTACCATCTCAAATAATGTCCCAATTAGCGTCCAAAAAAGCATCCCATATAATGCCCAAAATAGCCTCCAAAAAAACGTCTGTAATAGCACTAGGAATTTCCCTAGGTTTAGATCTAGGAATTGTGTTTGGAAAACGTCTGACATAACGTCAGATTTATCAATGTCAACATCAGTGATCAATGTCAGTGTCAATGTCAATGATCATGATTTATGTGATAGTACTTTTGGATCTTGATTTATAATAGTGGCACCTAAATGATCATAATCATGGCACTTTTGGATATTGATTAATCCTTATGAGGGGTAAATTACCTTAATGTCACCTAACATGCTCTAATGGCATTTGAGTGTCCCCAACACATTTTATAGACCCTAATGGCATTTGATTGGCCCTAACAACATGACGATGATGCATTATGATAATTATGATGGAGTATATGGATATGATTTGATAAGTATAAGACTATATCATCCATTCCTATGAGGTAGTAGGGTTCCTTGCTTAGTATTGTTGCAATTATATTGATGATGAATACAACGACGATAATGATGTTGATTTATTGTATGATGATGATGACGATGTGGATGTCAACGATGATTATGCATGTGGTAGCACTTTTTGGATCCTGATTGATTCTAATGGAACCAAAAATTCTGTAACGACATCTAAATGACCCTATTAACATCAAAATGACTGTAATGACATATAAATGACCTTAACAATTACATGACATGAATCCTAATGGCAATGAGTGATTAAGAACACTAATGGCATATGAGTGACCATAATGACAATGATGGCGATGATTTTGTTAATGATGTACTTAATTCTGAAGATGAGGATGATAATGAGGATAATGATCAAGATGATGTTGATGTACCACATGGCATTGATGATGATGATGATGACAACATCGATGCCCACGATGATGATGCATGTCATAATACTTCTCAATACAGACTGATCCTAATGGAACTCAAATGTTCATAATGACATGTGAGAGACATATTACTATCACCTAAATGGTTGTAATGACATTTAGTTGTTGTCGACAAAATTTTAGTGACCTTAATATCATTTGAGTGATTGTAACAACATGACATGGATCAAAATGGTGATGACTGATGATGAACCATAATGGCATATGAGTGACCCTATCAATGATGATGTATTTGTTGATGAGGACAATGATGACCATGATGTTGTTGATGATGCACTTATTGATGTTGATGTTGATGACGATGATGTCAATGATGATGATGATGCAATGTATGGTGTACTTGACGTTGGCATTCACTTGTCCTCGATAACATTTGAGTGGCCTTAATAGCATTTAAGTGACCTTAATGGAATTTTGAGTGACCTTAATGGCACTTTTCCTCAACAACATTTCAATGATAGGTTAGATGTGGTAAATTTATGACAAAATATTAGCTATTGTATATAGATAACCACATTAATTGGAAAAATGTTAATGATAAACTAAGTTGTCTAGCTCGTCAACATTTTTAAAATAAATTGAAACAAAAATAAGATTTCCTAAGCCCATAATAAAATGACTATTTTGAACAGTGATTTCCATGTACATTTAAGTGTAGAGTCATTAAGAAGCAACCTTTTGAAAAGTTCTAAATCAAGAAACTAATTCAAATTTACTAAATGGCATGTGATAAAAAAACAATCTCAAAGCTTTGGACATAAGATCATAATTATTCAAGTAATATGGATTAAAAATCTTGTAAAATTAGAAGTCTTCTTCATTTACATTATTATCAGCATATATGTCATCCAATGCTTCCTTATCAATATTGATATGATCCTGTAAGTTTCTTATATTATTCTTTCTACACCATCCTGCTAAAGTGGTATTATAATCATCTTCATCTTCACTTTCTTCTAACTCCATATCATCGAATTGATTTGCACCATATTGATTCTCATATAGCTCTAGATCATGTTGATTAATGGCATGCAAAATGTTGTCATGTTGTGCTTGAACATCTTCATCTTCATCTTCTTGTGTTTGAACATCTTCATCTTGAACATCACCATGGGTGGTCATTTCTTCATTGTTCTCTAATATCTCATCTGGAATTGGTTGGATATCATTGTTTTGCTCAATATTCATCAAGACATCATCAAATACTTGTCTTAACCTTGGATCATAATGTATGACAAATATCCACTTTGGATCCATAAAATCTTCATAGAAAAACACCTGCACATGAACCATAATCATATATTAGACATGCTAGTATAATTTTTAATTAATATGCACATTTATATTCATAATACACTATGAATTAACATATTGTATATAACCATTTATTCTTGTGATTATAGTTATGTTATATTGATAATAATATTTACTCACAATGAATTGGTAAGACATAGGGCTCCTTGTATTCTAGTAGGTACCTCAAGGAATCTATAGAAAATAGTCTACTATGGGTATCATGTCTTCGCGTCCTCTCAAATTCCTCATACCATCTACATTTAAAATACAACATTTGAAAGACCAGTAATCCAACTCAATAATTTCTTGGATTTTTCCAACATACTGAAGATTCCCTTCAATAATATTTTTATCTTTTGAACTTGCTCGACTTGATTGCTTGAAATCAACCATGACACCACAATCAAAGTAGCGTCTTTTTAAGTCTATTCTTTCCACACGATAGTGTCGACCATATGCCCACATTGCAAGATATCTCCTCAGATGCATCAAACCATTTGTTTTAGTTCAACTATAAAAAACAACTATATATGCATTATTAAATAGTCAGTAGTGTCAACAATGTTTTGTAAAAAAATATTTTGTGAGATTTATAAATGTACCTTTCGTTCACATCCTCTAGACATGTTGATCTCATATTCTGTTATGTTTGCATCATTTCCTTCTTCATCTATTTGATTTTGAATGTGTTCACTAACCCATTGTAATGTGCAATATTTGCCCCATTCCCCAAACAAATCCATGGGAAGTGGTGTATTCCTTGGGTTTGATCTCTTAAATTGTCTCCTTGCTTCTAAAACTTCTTCCCTTTTCTTTTCATACAATTCCATCCATTTATTCATACAATCCATGTGGTAAAGAACAAACTTGTCAAGCACAATGCGTTCATCAACACCTATTGAAAATCAACATGTACATTTTCAAATTGCAAATGCCATTATTATATTTTTTTTAAATAATAATTTTATAGAGTAAATGATTGGAAAAATAACCACAAAGATCATGATTTTACTCACCAAATTCTACTTGAACACCATTAGATTGAGGTTTCTCTCCATCTATAATATCTGTTGCGCGTGCTTCATCCCATAGTCGTGGACCATATTCATAATCTTTACCAAGGAATTCACATACAAATAAAAATGCTTCATTCAATACATATCCTTCATCCATGCAACCCTCTGGATGTGCCTTTTATCGGACATATCTTTTTAGTGCTCTCATATACCTCTCAAAGAAAAACATCCACCTTGTTAATACAACACCCGCCATTTCAATGTCATCTACTAGGTGTATAAGCAGATGAACTTGAAAGTCCATGAAACTTGTAGGGAGCTCCTTTTCCAATAAACATACAATTTCTGCAATTTAGTTCTTCCATCTTCTTAATTCACTCTCATGGATCTCCTTGGAGGAAACACACCTAATATAACATTGGTAAATTAACATGAATAACTAATGACATAAAAAATGCAATGTATTACAACTTTCTCATACATACATAAACATTTCACGTTCTATACCTTGTAAATGCTGACAATCGACTTATGGCACTCCTCAAATCAGCGGTAAGGAATGAATCCCCCCTAATCACCAAGGGCATGATATGCTATCAAATTATCAAATAAAATGAGATTAGTTCATTATTTTAAATATGAAATATCATAAAAATAATGGCAATTATATGATAACAATAACAATTAAGTTATGTTGATACCTTCATAAAATTATGGAAATCATGTGTTTTAAATCCAGTGATATGTCCATCAACTGTGAAATCTTTATTCAATGATGAGCCATAGCCAGTAGGTGTCCTTATTGTACGGATAACATTTTTTAGTTTATCTAGCTCTTTCTTTTTCAAAATCCATGGAGCTTCTGCATAAGTTTCATTTTCTCTATTTGGCCACAAATGTCTTCTATCAAATTTGGTATGTGAAAGAGCAATGTCTCTTTTTGAAGATAAAGTGTCTTTATCTTTGTCTGATATATGTCTATATATAGAATCTGTGACATTTTTGAATATGTGCATAGGATCTAATAGATGGCATATCAATAGGTCCTTCCAATAAGGTAGATCATAAAATATGGATTTTCTATTCATTCCTCTTGGCATATCAACCATAACTTGTTCTCATTCTTGAATTGATGGATTCTGGAAAAGAAAATGTTCTCAATTTTTTTGTTCAGCATATTCATACTTTTGAAGCCAATCAGCTAGACCCATAACCTTGGGAAGGCCTCTACTTTCAATTTTCCCATCAAACTGATTCTTGATCCGAGTCCTGAACTTATGATATATTGGTAGAAAGACCCTGTTGTTTGCATAAATAAACTTGTGTATATCTTTAGAGAAGCGCCCCTAAAAATTTTATGCACATCTTGGACATGCGCAAACCCCCTTTGTTTGAGCCCTACACTTCAATAACTAATGTTTAGAGGAAAAAAATAGTATAATGGATCTATGCAAATTGAACCGAAAATTAAATATCATGTGTGAATATGTAAAATAATTTTCGTACCTAAAAATACACCAAGTCTTGGGAAATCATGAATTGTCTAACATAGTACACCATAAAACATGAATGACCTATTTGATGGAGGACGTGATATGTCATACATTGTTATTCCTTTCCATAACAATTGCATCTCATCAATAAACGGTGCTAGATAAACATGCATTTTTTTCACTTGGTGTTTTCCTGGAACAATGAGATTTAGCATAAGGTGCTCCTTTCTAACACTCATCCACGGGGAAATATCGTATACTATCAATCCAACCGGCTAAATAGTGTAATTTGGGCTTAAGAATGAGAAAGGGCACACTCCGTCAATTGCAAGGCCTAACCTGATACTACGTGGTTCATCTTTGAATTTTCTTGGCCATTTATCTTCTATGTGTTTCATTGCTTTGGATTCTGCTGGAATTCACATGAATCCATCTTTACTTCTATTCTTCACATGCCAATCCATCAACTATGCAAGTGACTTGCAACAAAACATTCGTTGAAGTCTAGGTACAATTGGCATGTGCCTTAAAACCTTATTTGCAACTGTAGCACTTTGTAGATCTATACGGTATCTCTTATGCTTGCATACAGGACATTCTTGATGGTTTTTGTAGTTGTCTCTGTATAAAATGAAATAATTCTCACATGCATGAATTTGGTTATATTCAATCCCCAAATGTACCAATAATTGACATGCTTCTCTGTAAGTTAATGGAAACACATTATATTCAGGGAATATTTTATCTTTTAGTGCCCTGTAAGGTTGTCATACACCCAATAAATTAAATATTTCAATTCTATAGAATATATTGTTTAAGGAAAAAACACATAAATGAAAATGAAGTTAATAGATATATACAAGTTAGTAACAACAATTGACTATGCAACTCCACAAAGATAATTCAATTCACTGTAGAAGGGTAGTGAAACTCTTGTCAGACCAACCAAACAATGACTTGATTTCAATTAATATTAGTGTGCAACTTAATTTTGATGTTCTATTTGCACCCAATTTGAACACAACTCTCTTCGATGCTTGCTTGATGGAGTCACTAAGGTTTATATCATCAACATTATGTTGTTGGAAATTTCTCTTTGTATCATAATTATTGTCAACTATAAGATCATCATTATTTCTATCCCCAAAGAAACCTGTGAGCATTTCATTCAATCCTTCTTCATGCACTTCATTTTCATCATTATCTTCACTATCAATGCTAGGTGGCATGTCATCATCATATGCTAATGCAATCAATTGTTCAAATTTTTCACGTGGTAATGCTATCTTTAATGCTACTCTTTTTGCCTTAGTGTGATTCAATGGATGGTTTGGATCATCTCGTCCAAATCTTAAGAGCCTAGTTGGATCTTGAATGCCAGTAGGTGCATCAACATCAGCAAGATCAACCTAACATACAATGTAAATATTATGTAGTATTAGACAACCATTTGATAAAATTTTAAACCATTTTAGTGATAAGAATAAAATCGCATACAAATCAATATTTTCTCTCTCTCTCTCTCTCTCTCTCTCTCTCTCTCTCTCTCTCTCTCTCTCTCTCACACACACACACACACACACACACACATTAGAGCATACTTTTATTCATTCATTCATAAACAAAATTTAGAATTCATAACATAAACAAAAATTTTGAATTCTTAGTTTAAAAAACAAGCCACACTCATTTCTTATTTTTTGGCTTTCTTCCCTTAGGAATATCCCTAGGGATGCCTTCCTCTTCTCTCCTCTTTCGTGCAGGAGTACATTTTATAAAGGGGTAGTTAATCAATAAATCATCCCCAATAGTGAGTTCTGTAATAGCCTCAACCATTATAAATATTTCAACCATTTGATAAAATATTGAAACCATTTTAGTGATAAGAATAAAATAGCATACAAATCAATATACTCTCTCTCTCTCTCTCTCTCTCTCTCTCTCTCTCTCTCTCTCAAATAGCATACAAATCAATATAAACTCTCTCTCTCTCTCTCTGTCTCTCTCTCTCTCTCTCTCTCTCTCTCTCTAATAGCATACAAATCAATATAAACTCTCTCTCTCTCTCTCTCTCTCTCTCTCTCTCTCTCTCTCACTCACACACACACATTAGAGCATACTTTTATTCATTCATTCATAAACAAAATTTAGAATTCATAACATAAACAAAAATTTTGAATTCTTAGTTTAAAAAACAAGCCACACTCATTTCTTATTGTTTGGCTTTCTTCCCTTAGGAATATCCCTAGGGAGGCCTTCCTCTCCTCTCCTCTTTCGTGCAGGAGTACATTTTATAAAGGGGTAGTTAATCAATAACTCATCCCCAATAGTGAGGTCTATAATAGCCTCAACCATTATAAATCTTTCAACCTGTCTTTCCATATCTCCCTCTTTATCATTTATAACCTCAACAAACTAACAATTTGGTCTTATAGTTGGGTCCTTTCCCTTACTACTATTTATAAATCCTGCAATATTTTTATGTGTGTATGCACAACCATCTATATACAAGAGATTTCCTCTATTCACTTTCTCGCCTCTTTCCATCTGCAGACGATATGTATACATATTTGAATTTAGACCATATGCATACATACTATGCTTGTATTCCCCTAGCATCCTCCATTGACCACTTGAATATGATGGCCCATAATATGGCATTAATCACCTAGTGGTTTGTTGTGAGTTGTTTATATGTTTTGATCCCACATGGACATTTTAGACAATAAAGAGGCCCAAATTCGCTCCATGAATATTGGAGGGGCGTATCATGTAGTTGTATCCCCAGAATTGAAACACCTCATATGCAACAGGTATTTTTTGGTCACTATGCCAAGCACAATATAATTCTCGATCAAATGTTTCTTTGTAAATTGATCTCAACTCCAAGGGCAATTCATCATCTCCATCACATTCATTCTAATATGGTTTGTACTCCACCTTTCCCTTGTCCTGGAGCAGTTTATGCATCTTTAAACTTGTTCTTGTTCTCTTACTCATTTTCATGACTTCCTCATCTTATGAGTTGTTATATGTGCAAATGGAATTGTTATATGTATCCATTGATTGAAATTCATCACCCTCTAAGCTAGAAGTAGGTGACCTTGGAAACTTTAAACCACGAACCATCTCCTATAGGTATTTAATAACAAAAAATATTAATTTTTGAAATTAAATATTCAAAAAGTGACTATATTATTTATACATGTGTCTTGTGTAAAATATGAGGATGGGCTTACCACAATTCCTATTGGATCTGAATCAATTGTAGGAGGCATAGTACCCACTTGAATATCATCATTTATGTAATGTCTTTGCACAATACCACGTTTGAATTCTTTCTTTCCACGACATTCATAACATCCACATACAACAATTTTCTCAAAATATTCATCCTATGTAGAATAATCATTACCAACCTCTTGTTCAGTGTGTTGTGCTTCTATTGTATCTATACAATCCATTGTCATAACTTCTTCCACCCACTGTCCTCTATGTGATTTAACAGTAGGAGGTCGACGTCTACATACACTTTGTTGTTGCTCCCTAGCATACTGGATCAAATTTTGATTTTCTCCAATTGAAGTAGCAACCTAAAAAAATAAACAACATGCATTAATTATTTATTTCCATGAAATAAAAAAACTTCTACATAAAAAAGTATCGAATTTGTCATCACATGTAATATCACCAAGACAAACCTCATGTTCATTGCACTCATTTTCCGGTGTATCTGTTGAATCAATTGTCATATCCTCTTCCACCCACTTTGTATTGCGACGTCTTTTAATAATATGAGCTTCACCTCCACGTATATTAGTTGTATCTTGGACCTTAAATAATCGACCACATGCATCATTTGTTGAAAATATTGAATAATAAACTGAATAATGTAAAAATTTTATGAAAAACGATAGGACAAAGCACTAAATTATGATATTTAATAACTCAATGTGATATTTTTGTACTTTGTTTCATACATCATGTCTTACGTCATCCTTTGAAATATTTCGATCCATTTCCATTGCCTCCTTTGATTCCTGTATAATAATATGACACAAGATTTAGTCCAAATTTTGATAAATAGAGAAAAGTAATACTACGCACCAAAGAACAGATTTTGAATATGCCTTTAAACTTTAAATTCGTAAGAAAATTTAAATATAAATGTGTTGGCATGACATTTTTATATCATTTTTATATGATTTCATATATTTATCATTTATATTACCATATATGTTTTTTTTTTCTAAACAACCAAGGAGTTGGAATTAAGAGTGATGTCGAGTGGGGGTATAATACATATACTATGAAATCTATAGAAGTTTATGAGCTTAAAAAAACTAGTAAAAGGAATAAGTTACCAATGAGGTTACTTTCTATGGGGTCATGCTTTTTCTAATAACATATTAGTTTTAACTCCATATATTCGATCAAATAATACTCTAAGTCACAATTTAACATTTTTTCAAGGAATATAAAAATTTGTTTTTTTATAATAACATATTAGATTTAACTCCATATATTCGATCAAATAATATTCTAAGTCACAATTTAACATTTTTTCAAGGAATATAAAAATTTGTCATTATTAGTCCCTACAAATGGCACTGACTATTGATTTGTTGCAAAAAAAATTATCATTAAAATGTTTTAAAAAAAATCAAATAATCATTTAACTACTTTCTGGTTGGATAAAAAGAAGTTGATGTGGTGTGTTTTTTCAATGTCAAATCACAAAATATTATGTTAGGTATTTTGAAATTTCCTAACCTATATGTTTCTTTGTAAGACAATTTACTACTAGTGATATGAATATGTTTGTAATTTTTTCATTTTATCTTGAGTGAACATCCCTTCTACAAATTACTATCACTGGGGTTTCTATAGTTCTCTTTTCAGGGTTTAAGAAATCCTTTTACTTTTTTAAAGCACCAACAATGACCCAATCACATTTCAATAAAATAAAAAATGGTAATCTCTTAGACTATTATTGTTTGGCTATCTACTCCAATTTCTATATAATTGCTAATCGTATTTGGAAGTGAAATGTTTGTGGAAACATGTGAATATGTTTACCTACATCAAATATGGTGACATTCGTTGGGAATATAAATCCTTGTTTAGAGATTAAAGCCTTTTACTATAACATATTTATCTATCTAGACATCTGGAGGAGTATAATGTTGCTATAATTAAGTTGCTTGAAATTTGTATTTTATGGGTTTTGTTTGTGGTTATTTTGTACAACATATTTATCTGGTTAGACATCTGGAGAAGTATAATGTTGCTTTACTTTATCTAGTATGCCATTGAGTGTTGTTTATAATTGTCACAAGTCAATGATATCCATGCAAGAAATGAAGATTTGTAGAGGAGCACTAATCAAACCGACCATTTGAATTTCATTTGATGAATTTTGATGGAAAACAAGTGAACATTAGTAGCTTAGTTTATAAAGGATACCATGTGGGGTGACAACTAAAAAACATGACACATGACACATGGTTGTAAATTTAATATCCACTAAAGTGTTCCATCGCCAAGCAAATGTATAATAAACCCTAAAAAAATAAGCTTTTTGAAAACTAGATCACCATAAAATGTCTCCATGAATGGAATTCTCCACTAGAATAGTCATAAATAGAAATACACTTCAATTTTTCCATTACCACAATTCACTTTGATAAATACAAAAAAAATACACTTCAAATTATAAAGCAAGAAAAAAACCAAAAAATATATATAAAAAAAAAACCAAAACAATACATGGAAATATATAACAAACATACAAAGTTTTAGCTTCTCATAAAAAATTAATTCTTCAATCCACCTATAAATTCAAGAGGCATTCAGGGAGATAAATACCTGTTAGTGTGAATACTCAGACCTCCACGTGTGCAAATTCACCTGGAAGCCTGCCTAACCTACACAAATCATAGCATAATAGTAAATCATTATAATATTTAAATAATAATGATTATTAATCGAAACCAAACCATTGAAAAAATAGAGAGATGTGATAAATAATACAATTGAAAAAACCATTGGGCATTGGTAGCTCGGTTCACATAGGGAAAAAAAGAATGACTGGGCATTGGTAGCTCCGTTTACATAGGGCAGTGAAGGGTTCAAAGTATGCATTAATGGCTAGAACCAAAAGGGCAAGGATGGATACGCTGGATTTCAAGGATGGCTCTGCTGCTCTGACCTAGCACGAATTTGGGCACAAGTCTAGATGGTACAGAGGGCGTATTATTGGCTGATCTAGACGTCAAATAAGGTGTTACGAACCCTAGGAGAAGAGCCCCAAAACAATTACATTTTCGTGGTTAGGATGCCCTGACGTGGTGCGATCTTGGGTGCAACTTTGGATGTTACATAGGGCATCTAGCTGGGCGTATGGGACGCCGGGACGCATTCCTTGGCATTAATTTGCTGGTTAGGCTGATGTTTACATTTAGAAATAGAAAAAACGCACCATATCTAATTTTTGCCAATGAAACTGCCTCAAAATCACGCCAAACATTTATTCAGTCATTAAAAAGAGAAACCAAGATGGGTTCTTTCTTATTTGGTCAACCACTTACTCAAAATTGCACATGCAAAGCTAAATCCACTAATAGGACGAGCAAAGGACCAAGCAAGCTCCAAGATAGCCGAATCACAAGAGAAAAGATAAATATACTACTATGAAGGACAGAGGAGCAACCAAGTTCCAAAATAGAACAACATTACCTCAGAGGTAGATATTTAGAAGAGAAAATAACCCAAAATTTGTCGTAGGTTTTTGAAGAGCTCCTCCGGTTGGATTTTCTTCACGATTTTAGATTGAGGATGAATGTATGCATCACCACTTTACCCTTCTTAATCTCTGATTGAAGCTTCTTAATCTCTGATTGAAGCAAAGGGTTGAATATTTTTATTTGAGGAAGGCGATTCAACATTCAAGAGCAGAGAACATAAACCTTCTGGGTTTAGCTAGGGAGAGGCACCCAAGTATTAAAAATGGAAACTGGAGAAGGAAACACTAAAGGAAGAAAGGTACGAATTACATGGATTGGTAGATTACTGAGATGTTTACCAATTTAATTTATTTCTTATTTTTTATTGCACAAAAAACGTTTTTATACACTGAAAATTTTAAATTTTTTATTTGGAAAGGAAAATGTTACCAGCACAGATTCATTGTTGGCCTCTTTAGGAATGGAAATATTTGAAAAACTTAAAAATATTCCTCCTGAAACATTGATACAAATAGCTCAAATACAATCCCAACAATATCCTCAAACACCTTGTGCTAATGAAACGATTCGGCAAGAATCAATTGATTCTCCATGCATTCCTGGTTCGAGTAAAGGGTCTAGGAAAAAAATAGCAAAAAAATCAAGCAAATATACTGAGCAAGGTGTTGAAACTTCTGGCGTGGCTACAACACCTGGAACACAAAATTCTAGTTCTTGTTTTGGTTCCTATACGTCAATGATTGGTACCATAGGTACATAGATTGAGTATGACCGTCTCACTAGTGAAATTAGATGAACAAGTGCTGGGACAACATTCATGGATAGGTTGAGAGAGGCATGTTTTCAAAGATTTAGAGACCATTTACATCTCCCATTTTTAAATATTCCCCTTCACCTCAAGAAGATGGTCATACAATATATGGAAATAGAATTCAGGGAGGGTTGGTCAGTGAGGAAGGTGCAAAAAGAGATGTCCAAGGATTGTAAGAGGTTTCAGTGCAACCAGTCCAAAATGATAAAAAAACTTCATCCTAATGAGAGGTATAGAAAGAGACCAATGGACATACCCGTGAAGGTATGGAAAGAGTTGGTAAAAAATTATGAAAAGTTGGATGCTCAGAGAAAGGCTGGCAACGAGAGTATCCAGGTATTGTATTTTCCTTTTAAAATAAATTTAAATTTCTAAATAGAATTCTCAATAATCATGAATTTTCTAATTATATGTTGCAGGACAAGGCCACGAAGGCATGATTGGAAAAGATAAATGCCACACATCGAAGTGGCCAAAGAGGTCTCAAGGCTCTGATTACTAGTTTTGTAAGTATCTACAAATGGCTGTTATTTTCTTTTTAAAATTTTCCTTGTTAAGAATAAATGTAATACATCTAATTTGGCCATGTGTCATATTCTTACAGGAAGAAAAGTACAATCGCCATCCAAATAACATCGATAAAGAAACAATGCAACATAAAAAATGGACCGACTTTATTATTTGGATGGAAACAGAGGTATTTCCCATAACAACTATATATATTGTCCATATGGCATGTTTAAGTTCTAGGATTAAAATCCCTTCAATAGAATATTGTTTTCCTAATATTGCAATAATATGCCTATTTAGCATTGTAATGGAAAATAAGAATGAGATTCACCAATTGATTTCTTGCAAATATTAGATTTGTTAACTGTGATATTTAAATAGTGCAATTTTGTGTTAGTAATTTTCCTCTATAGGCATCAAAATAATGGAAATTGGCTAGTTGTTCTTACACAGAAATCATAGCAAGTGTAGCATTTACATAATTGTTTTGTAGAGATGACCCGTATGTTAAAGTTTTGGTATTTTTCAAAATTTTAACTAACTTATGCAATAAATCAAACCAAGTACTCAAAAGGATGAAGTAAAAGTACAGTCCACCTTAGGAAGTCACATATCAGGATTAGGAATCGCACCAAAGTCATGGTTCAGATTATAATGGTAAGCACAGTCCACAACCTAATCAAGAAAGGTTATCACAGTTCATGGACTAGCCCTATAGTTCTTACACAGTCATGGCCTAGCCTTGAAAGGTCTCTCACAATAGTCATGGTTCAAACCTGGAGGTCAACAGAAGGTCATGGATCATCAAGGGAGAGTCACCATAGTCATGACCCATCTTGGAAATGCTGTCAACAGTCACGACCTAGCTCCAAACAGCCCTGGCTCAGCCCAGATGACTCCAACCAGTCACAACCTAGCCAACAGGAGTTACACAAGTCACAACTCGGCTCCAAACACTGTAAACAAGTCACAACTCATCCCAGGAGGGATAAATCAATCACAATCCAAATTAGAGAACAATAGCAAGGTCATAACCCAGTTTAAAGGGAAGCAAAAATATTGCGATATGCTCATATAAAATAGCAGCAAACCATAGAAAAATAGCAGATGGTGATGACCCAACAAAAATAGAATCAACAACAGCAAAAACATAGAATGTCAAGCAAATAATGTGGCAGCAGACCCTGGACGTCAAGTAGATGAGCAAAAGTAAACCCTATATGCCAAGTAAGAGGAGCAACAGTAAACCCTAGATGCCAAGTAAGAGGAGCAACCAAACCTTAGAGCAGTCAAGAATCAAATCTCTCTTGTCAATCCTTCTAAAAGGGTCACTCATGGATTATACAAAAGTGCCACCAAGTCGATTCACCCATGTCTAAGGCATCATCAATATGCAACATTGTATTTATCCTTTATTCCCTTTGCTTTTAGAGGTAATTATGTTGCAAGATATGACACATATCAACACTTTGATCACCTCTGCATTGAAGTAAGTCTCATTCTTCATTAATGTAGTTTGGGCCTTGTTTTTTGAATGGTTTAGATTAGAATGGTAAGCACAGTCCACAACCTAGTTAAGAAAGGTTATCACAGTTCATAGCCTAGCCCTAGAGTGCTTACACAATCATGGGCTAGCCTTGAAAGGGATCTCACAATAGTCATGGTTCAGCCCTGGAGGTCAACAGAAGGTCATGGATCATCAAGGGAGAGTCACCATAGTCACAACCCATCTTAGAAACATTGCCAACAGTCACGACCTAGCTCCAAATAGCCTTGGCTCAGCCCAAATGACTCCAACTAGTCATGGCCTAGCCAATAGGAGTTACACAAGTCACGACTCAGCTCCCAACACTGTAAACAAGTCACAACTCAGCCCGGGAGGGATAAATCAATCACAATCCAAATTTAGAGAACAACAACAAGGTCATAACCCAGTTTAAAGGGAAGCAAAAACATTATGATATGCTCATATAAAATAGCAACAAACCCTAGATAAATAGCAGATGGTGACGACCCAACAAAAATAGAATCAACAACAGCAAACACATAGAATGTCAAGCAAATAATGTGGCATTAGACCCTGGACATCAAGTAGATGAGCAATAGTAAACCCTAGATGCCAAGTAAGAGGAGCAACAATAAACCCTAGATGCCAAGTAAGAGGAGCAACAATAAACCCTAGATGCCAAGTAAGCAGAGCAACGAACCCTTAGAGCAGTCAAGAATCAAATCTCTCTTGTCAAGCATTCTAAAAGGGTCACACATGGATTATACAAAAGTGCCACCATGTCGATTCACCCATGTCTAGGGCATCATCAATATGCAACATTGTATTTATCCTTTACACCCTCTGCTTTTAGAGGTAAATGTGTTGCAAGATATGACACATATCAACACTTTGATCGCCTCTACATTGAAGTAAGTCTCATGTTTCATTAATGTAGTTTTGGCATTGCTTTTTGAATGGTTCAGATTAGAATGGTAAGCACAGTCCACAACCTAGTCAAGGAAGGTTATCACAGTTCATGGCCTAGCCCCAGAGTGCTTACATAGTCATGGCCTAGACTTGAAAGGGCTCTCACAATAGTCATGGTTCAGCCCTAGAGGTCAATAGAAGGTCATGGATCATAATGGGAGAGTCACCATAGTCACAACCCATCTTGGAAATGTTGTCAACAATCACGACCTAGCTCCATATAGCCCTGGCTCAGCATAGATGACTCCAACCAGTCACGGCCTAGCCAGCAAGACTTACACAAGTCATGACTCAGCTCCAAACATTGTAAACAAGTCACAGCTCAACCCAGGAGGGATAAATCAATCACAATCCAAATTAGAGAACAATAATAAGGTCATAACCCAGTTTAAAAAGAAGCAAAAATATTGCGATATGCTCATATAAAATAGCAGCAAACCCTAAACAAATAGTAGATGGTGACGACCCAACAAAAATAGAATCAACAATAGAAAAAACATAGAATGTCAAGCAAATAATGTGGTAGAAAACCCTGGACGTCAAGTAGATGAGCAACACTAAACCCTAGATGCCAAGTAAGAGGAGCAATAGTAAACCCTAGATGCCAAGTAAACTGAGCAACCAACCCTTAGAGCAGTCAAGAATCAAATCTCTCTTATCAATCCTTCTAAAAGGGTCACACATGGATTATACAGAAGTGCCACCAAGCCAATTCACCCATGTCTAGGGCATCACCAATATACAACATTGTATTTATCCTTTACACCCTCTGCGTTTAGAGGTAAATGTCTTGCAAGATATGACACATATCAACACTTTGATCGCCTCTGCATTGAAGTAAGTCTCATGCTTCATTAATGTAGTTTGGGCCTTGATTTTTGAATGGTTTAGATTAGAATGGTAAGCACAATCCACAACCTAGTCAAGAAAGGTGTAATGCCCCGGTTTTGACCCCAGTTACATTAAAAAGATACATGATGTATATATTGTAATTAATCATGGTGTGGAGCTAAAGGAAAAACCCCCACCATCGATTTGGTCGTGTATATTTCGGCAATAGGGATCATTGCCGATGGTATATCATGCTATCCAGCACATTATAGTTTTGGCATCATGTAAATATGCACATCAATTAAAAATAAACCTACAGCCGGCTATGATGGTGCAACGTTGAATGAAAAGGGCATGATTCCTAAGGTCAAGGGGGGGTTGTCTAACTCATGGGGGCCATTGGGAGTTTTCCATGTGTCAACAACCCACTAAACTTCTGGTGTTTGATTAGTTGGGATCAGTTATGGCTGAGGAGTGGTGAGTGGCAGGACTTCCCGTCTTTTCCCCACATACACTCCACCAGCAAGCTCGCTCTTCCTCACGCGGAGGGAAAAGGAACGGTCACCACTCTCCCACTCTTCCACTCACGGTTTTGGTCTTGCCCATACACATGTAGGGGGGTTTCTTCCTCACACAAGAACCATTTTGGGGAATCCCGATTGCTTGTTCATCTCACGCAGGATTTGGAGGGGTCTGCTCTGTTCTCCCTTCTCTCATCAACAGTTGGTCGATGGATCTGTTTTTCCTCCCACAGTGGGTTGTTCTATTCTTCCTCTGTTCATGCAGAGGGTCTGAACCTATTTACATTATCAGACTGTGTGTATGTGTGTTACTCTCATAGGTTTGTGGTCTGCGTACCTATTTTTCCCCTGTCCAAGATTGAGAATCAAAGTTCTCTCCTTTTTTGGGACTGTGTAATGTTTTCGTCACTTCATCATTGAGCCGAGACTGTGGTTCTTTCCCTGGTTTGGTGGATTTTTGTGGTTTTCCCTCCACTGTTCATGGCTTGTTTTGGTTCCCCCCCCCCCAACTTTGTTGTTGCTGTGAATGCAATCATCTGTTGGGTGCCGCTGAGTTGTTTGGCCACGCTAGGGCCAAGAACAAATATGACTTTCCTTGGTTGACTTGAGCCGTGTTCACCATCCTTGAGTTGTCACCCTGTTTCCTTTGGTTTCCTTCACAGAGCTATGAACTAATTGTTTTACTACAGTATGCAATGGTTGGTATTTGGACTATTGAGAGTAGGATTAGAGGCTGGGTATGCTTGAGAAAACTGGTGTTTGGAGCCACTCAGACAGAGTTAGACTGCTAGCTTTATTCTCCACAACCCTTGAAGAGTATTGGAAAGGGAAGTCAAGGCATGAGGGACTGTGAAGCAGAGAAAAGACTGATTCTTGTTGATGGGTGTGTGGATGTCTTAGAATCAGGTTAGCTCTGGTGTAGGCATCCTTATCTCTCCATTGAAACCACCAGCTTAGCATTTATCCTTTCCTAGCTCCTTGACGGCCTGATAAACCCTACTATGTGGGCTTGGCTGATTTGTGTGCCTTAGCTATGTGTAAGCCTACTTTGACCCTTATTCCTTGAGGAATCATGCCTAGCTCGGGGGTGGCAGTGTTGCTGAGAGATTGATGAGCACGCTGGACTATGGTTGGGTGGAACGTTGCAATGACTAGCTTGTTGCGGGACGAATTCTTTTTAAGATGAGTATTCTTGACTATTCCGTCTCTACATTTATATTTACTGATTAATGAATATGATGAACATGTGGTATGCTTGAATGAATGTATGTTTGCTTCCGCTATGTATATGAAGGACTATGCATATTAGTATGTTTTATGTTTTAAGCTTTATATTTCAGTACTATATGCCTATTCATGTTCATGGGGCTATTTTCCAGGAGGTTTTTGTTTGTTTGGTAGCGTCCTCCTCACCGGTCAGAGGGCCGGGGACGTTACAGTGTGGTATCAAAGCTAAAGTTGCAGCATGGGCCTAAATGGGCCATGAAAGGTCAGTTAACAGAGGCAGGTTGCTTACTACCCAGAAGAAACCAGGAGGAAATGGGTGAATGATAGGAAAAATTAATAAAATTTTCTAAGTGACAGAACTATCAGCTCATCGAAAAACTTAGTGAGAAGTTCTTCCAATGCAGGGGAAGAGCTAGTCTGAAGGTCACCCGACGAGGGACAAACAGCCTTGGTTTTGGAAAATTTTATAAGTGCTTAACCATCGGCACATCGAAAAACTTAGATAGATGGACCTCCGATGTAGACCCCGGTGGCGGTGAAATTATTTAGACGGATCGGCGACATCTAGTTGATCGACCACCCGACGCCGACCATCGACGATCAGTGCCACTAAGTTGAAGGGATCACCGATGACACATCGGTGTAGGTTGGTAAATCGATTAGCGACATTAGCTGATTGGACCGCCAACAGCGATGGAGAGAAAATTTTGGAGAAAACTTTTCGAAGTAAGTGGAATCATCGACGATCGGCGATGATTAGTTGATCGCATCGCCGATGCCTAGATGATTAAGTTGCCGACGCGGCGAAAATTTTGGTGACTACATTGGAAGAGGTTAGATGATCTTGCACCACTATTGTGGATGGCTAGAAAACTATGCTTCTGACAGGTAGAGCCTCCAACCGCCGATGCCACAGAGGATAGTTGCTCCGATGGCCGATGCGGCGGAAGACAAGGTAGGACATTTTTTTTTTTAAATTCTAAGGAACGAAATCATCGGTGATCGGAGAGGAATAGTTGTTGACATCGCCAATGAATATTTGTTGACATCGTCGATGAATATTTGAAGGAAGAGCCGATGCAAGAGGAAAATTCTAAGTGTTCGTTCGGCCATCGAAAAATGTTAGTTGTACGGGTCGCTGATGAACACCGGAAGGAATTAATCCTCCGACGGACAAAGGTTCTGACTGCCGATGTTGATTAAGTTGTGCTTCAGATCGTCGATTGGAAATCATTAGGGGATCGGGCTGCCGATCAGAAAAGGATCAAAGTTGATGAACCGTCGTTGTGGCCACCTAAGGGACTACCTGTCTGATGTAATAAAGGATCCAATCGCTGATGCATCAAAGATGTATTGCTGCCTAGATCGCGGATTTGTAGAGGTTAGTCCTTCCGATGGTCGGTGGGATATAAGGTTTGCAGAGACCACAGTGAGAGTACCACCCGCTATTTTGGCTGCTGAGGGAAATATCCCGCCGATGCATTATTATTTCCACTCATCGATGCCGAGGTGTTTAGTGAATAGTGGTTCTGAGTTCCGATAACATAACTACGGTGGTGTTTAGTGCTCAAGAGTACTAACACTGTAGAAGTATTGAGGTTTAATCCACCGATACCAACCTGTCCAATGAAACATGGATCCAATCACTGATCAAAAACAATTAGTGGATCAGACGCCGATCGGAAGAGTTAGGGCTTGTGGAACCACTGTTACGGACGCCTATGGGACTAAGTGTCTGATGCCATAGTGGAATGTCGCTCCGACCACCGACAAAGCTATGATCCATGGAAATTTTAAAGGGATCGTTGGCCACCATTGTGGAAGCCCTGACAACTAGCCACCCGATGCACGGAGCATCCGACCTTCGACGTAGCGGTTAGTCAATTTTCTTACCGATGAGGTTCGAAATAGTAGACAAACAACCCGTCGATACAGTGGAGAAAATTAGACGTTCTAGCCACCGAAACGCCGGAAGGTTAGTGAAGAAAGGACCCGATGAACAGTCGATTTTCTCGTCGATGCAGATCGGGAGTTTAGTCGATTTGCCCACCGAAATGCCGCAGAGTTAGCAGGGAAGAGACCTGATCTGAAAAAGAAATTTGGGTTTTTCAAGTGGATTTCTCAACAATTTTTAATTGTTATCAGTGGATTTTTCAGCAGTTTTAAGGATAAAAAGGAAGGAAATCCTAAGTGGCTGAAGTTAGCAATTTAGACCAAAATACAGTTGTGTGTTTTGCCTAAATTTGATGAAAATCATCATTTTAGAAGTAGGTGTGGTTTTCACACCCGAGGTCAGAATGAAGTATGTGGATAGGCATTGGAAAGCTTATCCAGCAGGGAACAAGGAGGAATCCCCAGAGTTCAAATGCGGTGCTGCAAAGTACTAGTGGCTGTCAATATGGACAAATCCAGGAATCGCATGCGTAGAGGTAGCAAGACCATGAAGTCAAACCAGTTGTTGTGTGGAAGAGGATTTCCATGCAAAGATGAGGGACTTGAAAAGGGAAATTTCCTTAAACCCTGTCTTGCTAATTATAATTACATTTTATAAGTTTCGTACATGAAATGTATGAGGATATACCTTGCATGCATAGGATATTACATGTTGGTAAGAGTAGTGAGAATTGTAAACTTATAATGAACCACTAATGGTAAATATTGCATTGGTGTTGGCATTAGTGAAAAAACCAATGACAACCTGGACATGGCTAAATATGTTGCTGACGCTGATGAATCTAACCAGCAACCCTATGAAGAAAGGGATAAGGCAACAAAAGTAGGATCAAAAGTTGGTGAGCAACTTATGCAATCTCCTGCAAGAGACCAACCAAACTAGTAATGTCAAGGGTGTAAGTAGGACCCGTGAAGGTAAGGGTTCAATTATGACAATTGCATGGAGTGGCAAAAGCAAGAGATCTCATACCGTGTGGGTATTTAAAATTTAGGTTGCATTCATACAAAAATGTGCCATGCCTGTATGTGTTGTTATGAGCTTAATAGCCCAAATAAAGTAAGTACTAATGGTGTTGATTATAGCAATGCATCCTATATGAAGTAGTCATGGTTAGGCCATGCATGGTATGCTTGAATGCATAGTATTTCTGAATCAATGCAAGGTAGTATTAAGTGGATATGCATTAAAGGATTCTATAAATCTTGTAGTTATGCATTGAATGGATGCATATGAAGGGTGTGAGTAACTGATTACATAAGTATGGGTGCAAATGTTGTGATGCATTGCATGAATTCATTGAGATAGTGCATGTGATATTATGAATAACTAATGGCTGAAATGATGAATTGATGACAATTCTGGAACCATTCCAAGAGCTGCTATGAATGCAGGATAGTAAGTGCATGAAGAGGGTAGTCATGATCAATTGGCTGCCAAAAATGCTCTATGGAAGGGCAGGGTGGTACAAATGATACGCTTGTGAAGTAAGGAGTATCTAAACACTTCATTTAAATTGCATAAATGATGTGACTGTACCTTGCAATTTAAAGTATGATAATGATTGTGTGAAGTAAATGGGCTTTGGTAATATTGATATGCTAACAGCTAGAAGTATTTGAATTTTATAATTCTGAAAATGCTTCAGTGATTGTTGCAGCAATGAAAAAGTTATATGCATCAAGACTTACTAAGTGTTTGGCTGACTGAGGTTCAAGTTTTAGGTAGATTGTTTGGGGCGTGGCAATTTGGGTAAGACCATGAAAAAGGCCAAAATCTACCATGTGAAAGAGCCAAACCTCATGAGAAGGGTCTCATGGCTATGAAAATAGTTTGTATGCATAATGGGTTGTTAAATTTGAATTGTGAGTTTCAGATTTAAGAAATTACTGACAACTACTAATCACTATTGGCTTGCATAAGACTGTGTCAGGAGGACGCAATGTAAGTGGGTATTCATGTTATGCTAGTAAGTATAAAATTATAATGGCCATAGTGGTGCTGCTTACAAGAGACCCACAATTGAGGAGCACCTCATTGCCAAGCAAATCAATTTTTGTAGTAAACAGAGTTTCAAATTCTCGTTGAATTTAATTACTAATGTCATTTCTTGGTTATGGAACAATGAAATTTGGATTGTATTATCAGATAATGATTGACTGTTTGGCTATTTGATGAATGTGCCAGGGGTACACACTGTAAGAAGATAATGTGTGATGGCCTGCAGGAGCCAAACTTCATGGGAAGGTTTTCCCTTATCTGGAAATGGGTTACTGGTGAAACTCCATTGGACATTTTGGAAATGTCTCATTTGCACTACATGTTTGGTAAGAAACATGAGTGAGATGGTATAGGTTATGTCGGTAATACATGTGTGGATACAAAATGTAAAGAGAAATTGGGATGGCAAACCGAGGGACTGTCAACTCATAGAAGGGAGCCCCCATTCCTCCTTAATGAAGGAATACCGCATTAGCAAATGGATAAGTGTTCTGTGACCCTAGCTAAGAATATGCATGTCAAATTATTAAAATTCCATATGCAGAACATGTTTTGATTTTATTTCCATGATGACTGATTGCTTGAGTATGAATAGGGCCTACATGGCACACACCAAAAAAGGGTGCACACTTTTCCAATGTTGGATCATGAAAGGGTTTTTGCAATATTGATTACACCCTAGGGAGTGGACGCACTCCTGGTGTCTCAATACTTGATAGTGAATGATGTGAAATATGATTACAGTTTTAGAGCAATAACGCTAATGAATATGCTTATATTGCTTGTGTTGTTAGGCTAAACAGATGTAGTCTGGTATTGTACACTAAATGGACAATGGATTGAGCTCATCCTACCTTCTACTAAAGATCACAGAGAAGAAGACATTCCCAAGGGACTGTCGGCTCAGAGAAGGGAGTGGTCTCTTGTGTGATATGGTGTAGTGGAATTAGAGCTCACTACTAGAAATGAAACCTAGAAATCGTCGTTTATTGTTGATATAAGTGCATGTGTTATTGTTAATGTCCTAATAAACCCAACTATGTTGGCTTGGCTGATGATTGGTTGTTGATATAAGTGTATTGTTGAGATAAGTACATGCGATTTGTTGACGGTCTGATAAACCCAACTGAAGGTTGGCTTGACTGTGCCTGATATATATATATATATATATAAGGATGTTGTGAAGCAGCCTACGTGTTGGCCTAACATCCAAGTCCATAGGCGATCCCAAGGCTTGCAAAGCAAAGCAAGATCCTGTGGACCAACGAGGAAACACACAATACAAATAAGTATTGGATTATTTTGCAATTCTTGCTTATGATGTTTTAAGCTCTTGTTTAAGAGATAAAAACCATTGAGAATAAACTAAACATGTGAATATATTCAATGTTTGAATATAGGTATCGCTGGGAGCGAGGACTATAAGAGTATCCTAGGGGTGCATGTGGACATGTGACTGTCCTGAAGAGCTCAGAATGAGCAGTAATGAAAAAGGTGCTAGTGAGAATGTGAAGTTCCTAGCAGCCGAGGCAAACCATGTGGGGAGGCTCCATGGTTGAGAGGTCTGAAATAAACTGGAGACACTAAGTGTCATGACCAAGAGGGATTGGTCCAACATTCACGATGAAGTGAAAGAGGATGAGAGCATGAAAAGCCACAGTGGTGGTGTGGGTTCCATGATGGAACAAAACAAAGAGGGAAAAAACTCTTGCTGCTTTCTCTTGCCCTTTTAATTATATATATATATATATATATATATATATGCATTGTGAAAACAAAACATTGTTGAATGCATGTATGACTGAAAATGGAATGTGTGTATTTGCTTAAAGTAAATTGTGAATGCTAGAATGGTTAATTCCCTGCCCAAGAATGGACATGAATGAGCTCATGTGCCTATTGGGAAGGCATGAAAAATATGAAAGTCTCCTTGATGAGACTTGGACTGTCATGCCAATTGGGCAATTAATTGACTGATTTTAATGCCTATATTATGCTTGGTCTGACAGAATCTCAATGGTGCATTTCACAGGGGAGAAAAGTGAAATCCAGTGGTGCACATTGATCATGGCAACAGACCAAAAGTTGTTGGACTTGGCTGGAAGTCTTCTTCAAATGATTTCCAGGACCCAAGAGAATCTTGGAGAGATGCTCAAGATACAAAAAAGGTAGAATGAGATGAACCACCAGATTTTTCAAGACTCTATTGGGTTGCAAAAGGAGGTGAAAAGCCTTCTGGGAGCAATCCGTAAAGGCAAGGAAAGTGGATCAATGATGGGACATTCGTCCAAGAAATCCATTAAGAAACGTTCCAGGCATGAAGACTCAAGGGAAACTGAGTAGGTAAAGATGAAGCAAGCAGCGAAATGTTGGAAATGCGGAGGACATCATTTACGCCGGGACTACCCAAAGAGAGAACATAAAGAGGGCAGCAGCCACAAAGTTCCTCGAGTTGGGGATGAGCTAAAAGCTGAGAACTAGCAGGAGAAGCTCGTGGAAGCCGAGGGGCTTGGTCCTGAAAGTTCAAGTAAATAATTGAATGTGGGACAGATCTTCAAAATTTTGAATGTGCAAATTGTATATGTGTTCTTATGTATTGGAACACCGAGGATGATGTAATTCCAAGGGGGAGGGGATTGTAATGCCCTAGTTTTAACCCCGGTTACATTAAAAAGATACATGATGTATATATTGTAATTAATCATGGTGTGGAGCTAAAGGCAAAATCCCCACCATCGATTTGGTCGTGTATGTTTCAGCAATAGGGATCATTGCTGATGGTGTATCATGCTATCCGGCACATTATAGTTTTGGCATCATGTAAATATGCACATCAATTAAAAATAAACCTACAGCCAGCTACGACGGTGCAACGTTGAATGAAAATGGCATGATTCCTAAGGTTAAGGAGGGTTTGTCTAACCCGTGGGGGCCATTGGGAGTCTTCCATGTGTCGACCACCCACTAAAATTCTGATGTTTGATTAGTTGGGAGCAGTTATGGCTGAGGAGTGGTGGGTGGCAGGACTTCTCGTATTTTCCCCACATACACTCCACCAGCGAGCTTGCTCTTCCTCACATGGAGGGTAGGGGGACGGTCACCAATCTCCCACTCTTCCACTCATGGTTTTGGTCTTTCTCATACACACATAGTGGGGTTGCTTCCTCACATGGGCACCATTTGGGGGAATCTCGATCGCTTGTTCATCTCATGCAAGAGTTAGAGGGGTATGCTTTGTTCTCCCTTCTCTCACCAAGTAATGGTCGATGGATCTATTTTTCCTCCCACAGCGGGTCGTTCTATTCTTCCTCTATTCACGTAGAGGGTTTGACCCTATTTACATTATCGGACTATGTGTATGTGTGTTACTCTCACGGGTTTGTGGTCTGCGTACCTATTTTTCCCCTGTCCAAGATTGAGAATCAGACTTCTCTCCTGTTTTGGGACTGTGTAATGTTTTCGTCACTTCATCATTGAGCCAATACTGTGGTTCTTTCCCTATTTTGGATGTTTGTTGTGGTTTTCCCTCCACTATTCATGGCTTGTTTTGGTTCCCCCCCCCCACATTTTTATTGTTGTGAATGCAATCATCCATTGGGTGTCGCTGGGTTGTTTTTGCCACGCTAGGGCCAAGAACAACTCTGACTCACCTTGATTGACTTGAGCCATGTTCACCATCCTTGATTTGTCATCCTGTTTCCTTTGGTTTCCTTCACAGAGCTGTGAACTAATTGTTTTACTGCGGTATGCAGTGGTTTGTCTTCGCACTGTTGAGAGTAGGATTAGAGGTTGGGTATGCTTGAGAAAACTGGTGTTTGGAGCCACTCAGACAGAGTTAGACTACTGGATTTATTCTCCACAACCCTTGAAGAGTATTGGAAAGTGAAGTCAGGGCCTGAGGGACTGTGAAGCAGATATAGGACTGATTCCTATTGATGGGTGTGTGGATGTCTTAGAATCAGGTTAGCTCTAGTGTAGGCATC
The DNA here is from genome assembly GCA_001517045.1 of Pseudotsuga menziesii. Taxonomy (NCBI): domain Eukaryota; kingdom Viridiplantae; phylum Streptophyta; class Pinopsida; order Pinales; family Pinaceae; genus Pseudotsuga; species Pseudotsuga menziesii. The sequence continues at coordinate 116,360 of LPNX010055129.1, forward strand.
CTTAGCTCTCCATTGAGACCACCAGCTTAGCATGTATCCTTTCCTAGCTCCTTGACGGCCTGATAAACCCTATTGTGTGGGCTTGGCTGATTTGTGTACCTTGGCTATGCGTAAGCCTGCTTTGACCCTTATACCTTGAGGAATCATTCCTAGCTCGGGGTTGGAAGTGTTGCTGAGATATTGATGAGCACGTTGGCCTATGGTTGGGTGGAACGTTGCAGTGACTAGCTGGTTACAGAACGAATTCTTTTTAAGATGAGTATTCTTGACTATTCCGTCTCTGAATTTATATTTACTTATTAATGAATATGATGAACATGTGTTATGCTTGAAAGAATGTATGTTTGCTTCTGCTATGTATATGAACGATTATGCATGTTAGTATGTTTTATGTTTTAAGCTTTATATTTCAGCACTATATGCCTATTCATGTTCATGGGGCTATTTTCCCAGAGGTTTTTGTTTGTTTGGTAGTGTCCTCCTCGCCGGTCAGAGGGTCGGGGACGTTACAAAAGGTTATCACAGTTCATGGCCTATCCCTAGAGTGCTTACACAGTCATGGCCTAGCCTTGAAAGGGATCTCAGAATAGTCATGTTCCAGCCTTGGAGGTCAACAGAAGGTCATGGATCATCAAGGGAGACTCACCATAGTCACAACCCATCTTGGAAACACTATCAACAGTCACTACCTAGCTCCAAAATCTCTAGCTCGGCCCAAATGACTCCAACCAGTCACGTCCTAGCCGGTAGGAGTTACACAAGTCATGACTCGGCTTCAAACACTATAAACAAGTCACAGCTCAGCCCAGGAGGGATAAATCAATCACAATCCAAATTTAGAGAACAACAACAAGGTCATAACCCAGTTTAAAGGGAAGAAAAAACTTTACGATATGCTCATATAAAATAGCAGCAAACCCTAGACAAATAGTAGATGGTGATGACCCAACAAAAATAGAATCAACAAGAGAAAAAACATAGAATGTCAAGCAAATAATGTGGCAGCAGACCCTAGATGTCAAGTAGATGAGCAATGACAGTAAACCCTAGATGCCAAGTAAGAGGAGCAACAATAAATCCTAGATGCCAAGTAAGCGGAGCAACGAACCCTTAGAGCAGTCAAGAATCAAAACTCTCTTGTCAAGCCTTCTAAAAGGGTCACGCATGGATTATACAAAAGTGCCACCATGTCGATTCACCCATGTCTAGGGCATCATCAATATGCAACATTGTATTTATCCTTTACACCCTCTTCTTTTAGAGGTAAATGTCTTGCAAGATATGACACATATCAACACTTTGATCACCTCTGCATTGAAGTAAGTCTGATGCTTCATTAATTTAGTTTTGGCCTTGCTTTTTGAATGGTTCAGATTAGAATGGTAAGAACGATCCACAACCTAGTCAAGAAAGGTTATCACAGTTCATGGCCTATCCCTAGAGTGCTTACACATTCATGGCCTAGCCTTGAAATGGCTCTCACAATAATCATGGTTCAGCCCTGGAGGTCAACAGAAGGTCATCGATCATAAAGGGAGAGTCACCATAGTCATAACCCATCTTGGAAACACTGTCAACAGTCACAACCTAGCTCCAAACAGCCCTGGCTCAGCCCAAATGACTCCAACCAGTCACGACCTAGCTAGCAGGAGTTACACAAGTCATGACTCAACTCCAAATGCTATAAACAAGTCACAGCTCAGCCCAGGAGTGATAAATCAATCACAATCCAAATTAGAGAACAATAACAAGGTCATAACCCAGTTTAAATGGAAGCAAAAATATTGCAATATGCTCATATAAAATAGCATCAAACCCTAGACAAATAGCAGATGGTGACAACCCAAAAAAAATAGAATCAACAATAGAAAAAACATATAATGTCAAGCAAATAATGTGGCAGCAGACCCTGGACGTCAAGTACATGAGAAATAGTAAACCCTAGATGCCAAGTAAGAGGAGCAATAGTAAACCCTACATGCCAAGTAAGCAGAGAAACAAACCCTTAGAGCTGTCAAGAATCAAATCTCTCTTGCCAAGCCTTCTAAAAGGGTCATGCATGGATTATACAGAAGTGCCACCATCTCGATTCACCCATGTATAGGGCATCATCAATATGCAACATCGTATTTATCCTTTACACCCTTTACTTTTAGAGGTAAATGTGTTGCAATATATGACACATATCAACACTTTGATTGCCTCTGCATTGAAGTAGGTCTCATTCTTCATTAATGTAGTTTGGGCCTTGCTTTTTGAATGGTTTAGATTAGAACGGTAAGCACAGTCCACAACCTTGTCAAGAAAGGTTATCACAGTTCATGGCCTAGTCTTAAAAAGGCTCTCACAATAGTCATGGTTCAAACCTGGAGGTCAACAGAAGGTCATGGATCATCAAGGGAGAGTCACCATAGTCACAACCCATCTTGGAAACGTTGGCAATAGTCACAACCTAGCTCCAAACAGCCCTGGCTCAGCCCAAATGACTCCAACCAGTCACGGCCTAGCCAGCAGGAGTTACACAAGTCATGACTCAGCTCCAAACACTGTAAACAAGTCACAGCTCATCCCAAGAGGGATAAATCAATCAAAATCCAAATTTAGAGAAAAAAAACAAGGTCATAACCCAGTTTAAAGGGAAGCAAAAACATTACAATATCCTCATATAAAATCCCAGCAAACCCTAGACAAATAGCAGATGGTGACGACCCAACAAAAATAGAATCAACAACAGCAAAAACATAGAATTCCAAGCAAATAATGTGGTAGTAGACCCTGGAAATTAAGTAGATGAGCAACAGTAAACCCTAGATGCCAATTAATAGGAGCAACAATAAATCCTAGATGCCAAGTAAGTGGAGCAACGAACCCTTAGAGCAGTCAAGAATCAAATCTCTCTTGTCAAGCCTTCTAAAAGGGTCACGCATGGATTATACAGAAGTGCCACTATGTCGATTCCCCCATGTCTAGGGCATCATCAATATGTAGCATTGTATTTATCCTTTATACCCTCTGCTTTTAGAGGTAAATGTGTTGCAAGATATGACACATATCAACACTTTGATCGCCTCTGCATTGAAGTAAGTCTCATGCTTCATTAATGTAGTTTTGTCCTTTCTTTTTGAATGGTTCACATTAGAATGGTAAGCACAATCCACAACCTAGTCAAGAAAGGTTATCATAGTTCATGGCCTAACCCTAGAGTGCTTACATAGTCATGGCCTAGCCTTGAAAGGGCTCTCACAATAGTCATGGTTCAGCCCTAGAGCTCAACAGAAGGTCATGGATCATAAAGGGAGATTCACCATATCCATGACCCATCTTGGAAATGCTATCAACAGTCACGACCTAGCTCCAAATAGCCCTGGCTCAGCCCAGATGACTCCAACGAGGCACAGGCTAGCCAGCAAGAGTTACGCAAGTCATGACTTAGCTACAAACGATGTAAACAAGTCACAGCTCAGCCAAGGAGGGATAAATCAATCACAATCCAAATTAAGAGAAAAAAACAAGGTCATAAACCAGTTTAAAGGGAAGCAAAAAATTACGATATCCTCATATAAAATAGCAGCAAACCCTAGACAAATAGCAGATGGTGATCACCCAACAAAAATAGAATCAACAACAGCAAGAACAAATAATTCCAAGCAAATAATGTGGCAGTAGACCCTGGACATCAAGTCGATGACCAACAATAAACCCTAGATGCCAAGTAAGAGGAGCAACAATAAACCCTAGATGCCAATTATGCAGAGAAACGAACCCTTAGAGTAGTCAAGAATCAAATCTCTCTTGTCAAGCCTTCTAAAAGGGTCACGCATGGATTATATATAAGTGCCACTATGTCGATTCACCCATGTCTAGGGAATCATCAATATGTAACATTGTATTTATCCTTTACACCCTCTGCTTTTAGAGGTAAGTGTCTTTCAAGATATGACACATATCAACACTTTGATTGCCTATGCATTGAAGTAAGTCTCATGCTTCATTAATGTAGTTTTGGCCTTGCTTTTTGAATGGTTCAGATTAGAATGCTAAGCACAATCCACAACCTAGTCAAGAAAGGTTATCATAGTTCATGGCCTAACCCTAGAGTGCTTACACAGTCATGGCCTAGCCTTGAAAGGGCTCTCACAATAGTCATGGTTCAGCCTTGGAGGTCAATATAAGGTCATGGATCATCAAGGGAGAGTCACCATAGTCATGACCCATCTTGGAAATGCTGTCAACAGTCACGAACTAGCTCCAAACAGCCCTGGCTCAGCCCAGATGACTCCAATGAGGCACGGGCTAGCCAGTAGGAGTTACACAAGTCACGACTCAGCTCCAAACGCTATAAACAAGTCACAGCTCAGCCCAGGAGGGATAAATCAATCACAATCCAAATTTAGAGAAAAAAACAAGGTCATAACCTAGTTTAAAGGGAAGAAAAAACATTATGATATCCTCATATAAAATAGCAACAAACCCCAGACAAATAGTAGATGGTGATCACCCAACAAAAATAGAATCAACAACAGCAAAAACATAGAACGCCAAGCAAATAATGTGGCAGTAGACCCTGGACATCAAGTCGATGACCAACAGTAAACCCTAGATGCCAAGTAAGAGGAGCAACAATAAACCTTAGATGCTAAGTAAGCGAAGCAACGAACCCTTAAAGTAGTCAAGAATCAAATCTCTCTTGTCAAGCCTTCTAAAAGGGTCACGCATGGATTATACATAAGTTCCACTATGTCAATTCACCCATGTCTAGGGCATCATCAATATGCAACATTGTATTTATCCTTTATAGCCTCTGCTTTTAGAGGTAAGTGTGTTTCAATATATGACACATATCAACACTTTGATTGCCTATGCATTGAAGTAAGTCTCATGCTTCATTAATGTAGTTTTGGCCTTGCTTTTGAATGGTTCAGATTAGAATGCTAAGCACAATCCACAACCTAGTCAAGAAAGGTTATCGTAGTTCATAGCCTAACCCTAGAGTGCTTACACAGTCATGGCCTACCCTTGAAAGGGCTCTCACAATAGTCATGGTTCAGCCCTGGAGGTCAACATAAGGTCATGGATCATCAAGGGAGAGTCACCATAGTCACGATCCATCTTGGAAATGCTGTCAACATTCACAACCTAGATCCAAACAGCCCTGGCTTAGCCCAGATGACTCCAACGAGGCACGGGTTAGCCAGTAGGAGTTACACAATTCACGAATCAGCTCCAAACGCTATAAACAAGTCACAGCTCAACTCAGGAGGGATAAATCAATCACAATCCAAATCAGAGAACAATAACAAGGTCATAACCCAGTTTAAAGGGAAGCAAAAATATTGCGATATGCTCATTAAAAATAGCATCAAACCCTAGACAAATAGCAGATTGTGATGACCCAACAAAAATAGAATCAACAACAGCAAAAACATAGAATGTTAAGCAAATAATGTGGCAGCAGACCCTAGACTTCAAGTAGATGAGAAATAGTAAACCCTAGATGCCAAGTAAGAGGAGAAATATTAAACCCTAGATACCAACTAAGCGGAGCAACCAACCCTTAAAGCAGTCAAGAATCAAATCTCTCTTGTCAATCCTTCTAAAAGGGTCACACATGTATTATACAGAAGTGCCACTAGGTCAATTCACCCATGTCTAGGGAATCATCAATATGCAACATTGTATTTATCCTTTACACCCTCTACTTTTAGAGGTAAATGTGTTGCAAGATATGACACATATCAACACTTTGATTGCCTCTGCATTGAAGTAAGTATCATGCTTCATTAATGTAGTTTGGGCCTTGCTTTTTGAATGGTTTAGATTAGAATGGTAAGCATAGTCCACAACCTAGTCAAGAAAAGTTATCATAGTTCATGGCCTAGCCCTAGAGTGCTTACATAGTCATGGCCTAGCCTTGAAAGGGCTCTCACAATAGTCATGGTTCAGCCTTGGAGGTTAACAGAAGGTCATGGATCATCAAGGGAGAGTCACCGTAGTCACGACCCTTCTTGGAAACACTGTCAACAGTCACGACCTAGCTCCAAACAGCCTTGGCTCAGCCGAGATGACTCCAACCAGTCACGGCCTAGCCAACAGGAGTTACACAAGTCACGACTCAGCTCCAAACATTGTAACCAAGTCATAGCTCAACCCAGGAGAGATAAATCAATCACAATCCAAATTTAGAGAACAACAAGAAGGTCATAACCTAGTTTAAAGGGAATCAAAAACATTATGATATGCTCATATAAAATAGCAGCAAACCCTAGACAAATAGAAGATGGTGATGACCCAACAAAAATAGAATCAACAACAGCAAATACATAGAATGCCAAGCAAATAATGTGGCAGCAGACCCTGGCCCCCCTTAGAGTAGTCAAGAATCAAATCTCTCTTGTCAAGCCTTCTAAAAGGGTCATGCATGGATTATATAGAAGTTCCACCATGTCGATTCACCCATGTCTAGGGAATCATCAATATGCAACATTGTATTTATCATTTACACCGTCTGCTTTTAGAGGTAAATGTGTTGCAAGATATGACACATATCAACACTTTGATCACCTTTGCATTGAAGTAAGTCCCATGCTTTATTAATGTAGTTTTGGCCTTTCTTTTTGAATGGTTTAGATTAGAATGGTAAGCACAATCCACAACCTAGTCAAGAAAGGTTATCACAGTTCATGGCCTAGCCCTAGAGTGCTTTCACAGTCATGGCCTAGCCTTGAAAGGGCTCTCACAATAGTCATGGTTCATCCCTAGAGGTCAACAGAAGGTCATGGATCATCAAGGGAGAGTCACCATAGTCACGACCCGTCTTGGAAACGCTGTCAACAGTCACGACCTAGCTAAATTGAAGAACCATTTCAACCTTCTATTTCTAAACTTATACTTCCAGAGAAGCTCAGCCTACTGCCTATTATGGATATTTTTGGTGTATGTACTAGAGAAACAGTCTTCTGTAGTCAACAAAAATCATGTCCTGCAGAAAGTTCCATCTAGAAGCTTTATTGGAGGATAGTTTTAGTGATACAAATATCCATATATCTAGCATCATCTATTCATATTCTACAACCTGTAATTATATCATGATGACATTTATATGCTTCTGAAGGGACATATGTTGTATTATCTTTGCTTCCCTAGTTGACAATCTAGGGATTGGGACTTAAAGGTTCCAAGAACATCAAAAAGAGCTAAAAAATTGGCCTCATCCATATTAACAAGATTGTATGTACTAGAGAAGCAGTCTTCAGAATTCTATAGTCAACAAAAATCATGTCCTACTGAAATTTAGAACCTTTATTGGAGGTTTGTTTTAGTGATACAAGTATCCATATGTCCAACATCATCTCTTCATATTCTACAACCTGTAATTATATCACAATGACATTTATATTCCCTACACTACAACAAAAACTGGATTTAGCGTCAAATTTTAGTGTAATTTTTTCCCAATTTTGGTGAACAATCCGGCGCTAAACCTGGTGCTATTGTACAATTTCGTAAAACGCCATCTATTGCATCTTTTTTTTCTTCCTTTTTAACATCCATTTTTGCGTCCATTTTTGCGCCCAATTTTGCATCTTGTATTGCATATTTTTTTGTGCCATTTGTTACATCCTTGTTTGCACCCAATTTGACGCTCAGTTTTTCATCCAATGTTGCGTCTTATTTTGATCCTTTTTTTTCATCAAGTCTTGCACCCAATTTTTCACCATGTTTTGCATCAAATTATGTGTCCAATTTTGCATCTAGCGTTGCATCTAGGTTTGCATACAAATTTGGGTCCAATATTGCATCTAGTTTTGCATCCAATTTTACTTATAATGCTGCATCCCTTTTTTCATCTAATTTTGCATCTTGTTTTATGTCTTTTTTTGTATCCATGTCTGTGCCTAATGTTTCATCTTGTTTTACGTCGTATTTTGCATCTAGGTTTGCACCTAGCGTTGCATCTTGGTTGATGTCTTTTTTGCATCTATGTTTGAGCCCAATGTTGCACCCAGTGTTGCGCCTAGTGTTGTGCCTAGTTTTGCGCCCATGTTTGTATCTAATATTGCATCTAGTTTTGTGTCCAATGTTGCATCCCATATTGCATTCAATATTACGTCTAGTTTTACATCCAATGTTTCGTCCCATCTTGCATCCAATATTGTGTCTCGTTTTAATTTTTTTTTGCGTCAAGTTTTGCTTGCAGTTTTGCACCTGGTGTTACGCTTGTTTTTATGTCCATCGATACACCATATTTTTTGCTCAAATTAATGTCCAATTTTACATCCAGTTAGCAGTCCACTTTTGCATCTATTATTGCATCTAGTTTTGGGCCTAGTATTGCATCTAGTTTTGAGTCGTTAATTGTGTCTAGTGTTGAGTCTCCTTTTGCATCCAATTTTTCTTTTACTGTGACATCCATTTTCGTGTCCACATTTGTTTCTGACATAACGTCCACTTTTTCATCCACTTGTGTGTTTGGTGTGACGTCCACTTTTACATCTTATTTTGCATTTAGTGTTGCATCTAATATTCCATCCATCTTGCACTACTACATTTTTTACCTTTAGAAATACACTGCAATATCATTAGGGCATGGAGGAATCGAACCACCAACCTCCTGCTTGTAAGGCAGGCGCTCTTCCATTGAGCTAGCACCCTTTAAGAATTGGGAAGAGGAGCAATATTAACACAGATTTCATCGTTTGAATTCTAATAAAAGACAACAAGATCCAAAGACAGTCATGCTTAAAATCCAATTTATTTTTCCAAACACATTAATAAGCACAAAAATCTACCGTGATCAGGCAACAAAATATCCTAAACAATTACACAATCTATTAAAGTGGTTCTTAAAAGGGTCTTAGAGAAAAATACAATGTATTGATGCATACCTAATAACATAAACTTGAGAAGGAAAGAGAATAAGGGATGTGTTTAAGAAATAGTTGTAGAATCCAATTGAGGATTGTGTGTTGCTACATAAATGTTGCTATTCATTGATTATGTGATTTTGTTCAACAATGGAATGGTAAGAGAAGCACTCATGAATGGTTATTAAAAGAAGATGCCTACCTCAAGATTCTTTAAGCCTCACCTGAAGTCTAGTTGTTGTTTCAAATTTCATCATGCTAGGAATAGGCTGTTAAGTTTTGGTGAGACCTCTGGATTTACATGGACAACAGTAAAACCCTGATTGTGATGAAGGCAATAATAACATCTGCACAGGTGAACTTTCGATAATATTAAAAAAATATCTTGGTGAATGAAATAAATTGAACACAATTTGAAAACTATAGTGTCATCATGTTAGTGCACTTGATTAAGCATCCTATTTTGACAGCCTCTTGAAGACTTTATTCAGAAGTTCAGATACTCTCTTTGAAAACTAAATACGTAGATGTTCTCTTTTACAGCAAAAATAAGGTTATTAAATAGAATCTGGATTGAAAATATTTAAGTGCACATAACAAGATACGTGGACTCAAAATTGTTTTTAGTTAATGTTGTTTCCATATGGTACATTTCATCTTCATAAAGCTATTGTCTAAATTGTTTTCTTTGGTTATTTCAGTGTGCATTTCAGCATTTTAATGCAGAATTATGAATCTTAACCTCCTTTCTTAAACAAGCAAGTACATTTTTTTCCGGTACATTTCCTAAATTTTTACAACGTTGAGAGTCATATTGTTATTGATATGTTCTGCGGGACCTCTGACCCTCTAGAATCTAGACATGTATGCATGACCAATTAAAATGTTCAGAATGACCAACTAGTTCGAATTGGTGTTTTAACATTACTTAAAGGAAAAACAAATAAAGTGGTAAGGCTAGGTTTACCATTTGTAAGGAGACTACTATTGTCCCCAAGAAAGAGAGAGAGAATTAGTTAATTATTTTGTCCCGCAATAGACCACAAATATCAAAACATCATCAATGTAGAAACCACTTGTCACCAATTAGATGCCTTCATATATTCCAATAAAGTGCCTAATATCCTCAATAGACCCTTAGCCAAGGTCCATTCCATTTTAGATATCAAATGTGCAGCCTATGAGGATTGGAAATCCCAATATTATATAGACCTTTACTTTGGTCTGGTCATGGAATCCATCCAACAACCCACTGTGGTCAATCAAATCCATTTCCTAGACTACAAAGATCAAGATGGTTTTGTTTACAAGTTGAATCAACTATGTGTTCCAGCTAGAGCTAATTGCCTTCTGCTTATCAAGGAGGCCCATTATTCATCCCATGGAGGACATTTTGGTGTGCAAAAAATTATGTTGCACCTGCAAAGGTACTTCTTTTGTCCTTCCATGTGGAAAGAAGTGGAATATTACATCTAGAGTTGTTCAAATTGTAGCCAAAACAAACTTGCCAACATGAAGCTTGGGTTGTACCAGTATTTGATAGTTCCCTATAGGGCTTGGATTTCTTCTATCCTGTTTGGGGCTATTTTGGATTACCATTGATCAACATTTCTGATCATTACTCCAAATTTCTCAGTGATTTGGAAAATCCTCATGGAAGCCTTTAGGTTGTCTGCATCGGTTCTCTACTACATTCAATCCATAAACTGATGGCCAAACTAAGATAGTTTAACATAATATTGGTTCATTCTCTCTGCCTCTACCATCAACAGAACAAATAATGGGATCAATACCTGCATATTTTGGAACATAGTTACAAAAAATTTGCCCTTCTACAAGACACTTTCCTTTTGATCTTTGTTTTGGCTTTCAACCTCTTAGCTCCAGTTGCTCTCCCAACTCCATCCACATCCCACCAGTAGAAGCAGTAAGACAAAGCTTCTTTTGTGCAGAACTTAGTCAAGATCCAAAGTAATGTTCATGAGATCCTTCAACAGACACATGCTGAATACAAAGCACTATACGACTGACATCAACTTGCTGCACATTTTCAAGTTGGTGATTGAGTTTGGTTGCATTTGGACAAGCATTGCTTCAAAACTCAACAAATGGGTGCCAATGCTTTCAAGTTGGACCTTCTACCATAGTTAGGAATGCATGATGTGTTGAATGTCAACCAATGGAAGTGATATGAACCACCTCATTTAAAGGATGTGTCCAGTCACACATCTAGAGTTCACAATTCTAGATTTTCAGCTTCCCTTTCCTGAAGATACTCTTTTTGATGTCCACACTGGATCCACTAGGCAGTGTCACATCCTACATACTTGGTGTGATACAAAGGCATGTTGCCCACTACGGGTTAATGGTTGTTGCAATCAGCATGTAGGCAGTAACTTCCCTATCTTCAGCGGAAATTGGGGATGATTTCCTCTAAGCAGGTATGAATTGATGAGACTTAGTCTAGTACTATGAGTGAACCTATATTATATCTATACATTAGTCTAGTAAATTACTACACAAATACACGCACTAAATCCTATGAGATGTATTACAGTGCAAATTTATTTTCTTACCCTATTTAGATCTGGAATGTCATCACCACCTTAATGCTTACTATGAATGCGAAATGATGCATATTTGCAAGTGCTCGCTAGAGAAAGAAAAGACTCGTACAAAGAATTGTCATGATTTTACTCCCTTGTCCCAATCATTTTTCAAGGAAATTAGCATAGTTGAAAGAGACCAAAAATTTTGTTTTTTGCACTAATATTTACTTAGATTTATATAAATATACTTTAATCTACATATTATCAAGGCTCAAGTAATATTTAGACGCATATATCTAACTGACAGAATAAAAAACTATTGTGAACATTATATACTATTGACAGCAAGACAAATTTGAAATAGAGCATATGCCCAAATTCACAACTTCAATATAAGTATTAAGAGGTCAAATCTTTTAACTAGTGAAAAGATCTTGAAGCCTCTGGTAAAAATCCAAAGTGTTGTTAGTTAACACCAGCTAGCATTCCTTTTAAATACAAACATTGTTTAACAACCAATAAATATACATGATATCAACTTTATAAACTATAGAATACCACTATCATGCATGATGTTAAATGTGATCTAAATATACATTTACCACCAACCTAAAAGACAACAATAGCAAAAGGAAAACCGAATGTTACCCACAATAAGGAAGAAATCTGTGTAAACCTCATAGAAAGCATAAACAGTAGGGCAGGGGACCAACCTTAGCCTTTGCTGAAAGGACCTCCTACAGTTCATAAGCTGCCAAAGAGTTGGATTTTTGCTATATGTTCTTCACAACATGTTTGGTTGTTTCTTGAACTACAGCATGACCCTGTGAGCCCAACCCCAATTAAAAAATAAAAAATAAGAATATAAAGAATGGAAATTAGTTGTATTTCACAATTAGTTAAAAACAATAAATAAATAAAAAATATATCAAATGGAGTGTCTAATGTTTTTTTGGGTTAAAGCTCTTCTTTTTAGTACACTTTCTTCATCCCTTAAATGTTTCTTATGATCACTATTTTATAAAAATGCCTGTGTAACTTATTTTCTTAATTTTAAAAATAAAAAACAATATGATCACTATTTTATAAGAATGTCTTTATAACTTCTTTTCTTAATTTGAAAAAGTTAAATCACCTTGGCCAGTGATTTTCACTTTTATCCTTTTATTAGATTGGAAAGACTAATCCACCTGGGCATAAATTAATTGTTATAGCTATAGACCATTTTGAAATGGGTTGATTCCACCCCTCTTAGGAAAGTCACTAGTTCTATAATTTATAATTTTTTCCTTTACACGTCATTATTTTATTTAGTGTGATTGGATAATCTCCACGATGACCTCATGCAATCATTTTAAAAATGGTTCACGGTTCTATTTATCCGAATTAAGGGAAATTTTTTAGCGATTGAGCATAAAAAAAAAGGATTACATAAGTTCAGTCATGAGCGCATTCAAGCCATTCATAAGGGCCAGACATCCAATAACATCATTTACCTGCCCGACCAGTAATTGAGAAGAAACATTCAAGATCAATATATGCTATCATCAGCTGCTTTGCAAAAAGAATTAATAACTACTATGAACGTACGGGCTAAACTGGTTCCTGCTCTGAACATATTAAAAATAATCCTTAACTTTAAAATATCTTACTGTAATATAAATTTTATTATATAATTATTTTTTTAAATATTGTAATGTAAATTTATATTTTATAATTTTTTACATGATTTTGAAATTATTAATAAAATGTTTAATAAAAAAATGATGTTTAGATTATTAATATATAGTGTTTAATAAAAAATGGTATGTATCAATTTTTATAAGAATTTTTCAACTTAGGTTTTATAATTTCTTGATACACTAATAATCAATATAATTACAATATAAAAACAAAACAACTTTCTTGATACACTAAGAATCAATATAATTACAATATTATAAAAAACAAAACAAATTGGAAAAATAAAATAAAACACAAATTCACACTGAATGTGAATTTCTCATTTGAATGAAATACCATATACTATAAAGAGCGCTCTCTTCATTAAAAACTTTGATCACTGATACATGCTTGACAGATTCATGTGTGAGAATTTCATCACTAGAAAGACATTAGAGAGACAAATAGCAACATTTCATGATTAATATACCAAATATATTTTGATACTATCAAAATATCAAACTAGAGGCCACAACATCCATTGAATCGAAAGAGTTTCAAGTTAACAATTGCTCAATCAAACCCTAACTATGTGCCAACGTTTACAGAAACCAGAACCCTATTGGCATCAGCCATAAGCCTAAACTCTAAAAAGCAAGGTGCACTCATATACACTCTAAAATTGTACAGACCAAATTGAAGGAAATCCGAGCAATCTTATAGATTCTTGGGAAATACAAATACTACCAGCATTTCCAATTGCCTCATGCATTGAAATCTGAAGGGAAAACCTAAGTTTTTTACTACAAAACTATAATCAATTTATGTTTTGAGAAGGCCTTATTCACCATTCCTCTGATAGCCCAAGCAAAGCAAAAACAACCCAAAATAGGATACAGATAATGAGCTCAAATAATCCAAAGGTGACCTATTTACAGTTTATTATAAAGAATAGTCATAGAGGGTGACCTATAATTGCATTCAAATTTGTAGGAATATATTTTACGAAGCAGGATACAACTTAAGCATATGACACAAACAATGACATTCAGAATGGCATTATACTTCACCTCTCACAAATTCATAAGCATTACAAGGATCATATTTTCTCTGAGCAATATGATACAAGCCACTTCCGGGGAAAATTAAAAGACTTAGCAAATCCTAATGCAATAAAACTTATTCAAATGATTTCAATTCAATTTTTCTGTGAAAGGCAACAGGCAGAAATTATGCACGCGATCCCATTAGATTGCCACATGAGGAGATATGTTGAGGGAATTTGTCAAGTCCTGTGACTTTATTTTGTTAACATAAAAGAAGAAATTTAGGGGAACTTGACAGGCCCAACCGAGAAAGAGAATCAGTTTTGAGATTGGGCAGTTTCAGTTGAGAACTTCTGGGGACAGATATATTGTGCCATGCTCCATTGTGCCATTGAAATTAGGATCAGTTAGTATTTTTGGTGTGGAAGAGCCAAATTTGTGCCCTTTAATTAGCAGCAAAAACTATTTAGACTTCTTCAGAATTTGGAATAACTAGACATATTTGTACAAAAGTATACTGGGTAATATAGGAAACTATAAATAAGAACAGACATGTAAGAAGATGAAGGGGATTTGTAGAAAGATATTCTGATGGAATAATTTTTCAACTTCGAAATGAATCAGCTCTGCTAAATTTGCATTCCTTTGATGAATCCAAACAATTAGCATTAAAGGATGAGGATAAATGTCACAGGGCTAAGGGTAAATGGGTAAAAAAAAGGGAGTATTGCCATTAAGACCATATCAAGAGAAAGCTCTTCAAACTTAAATGAACAGATGATCAGTGAAATGTCATTGCGACAAGGAAAAATGAGGCGCTAATATCCTATGGGTAAGTATAGTGTCAATATCTTGAAAGTACTGAAAGGAATATCACTTCTTGTAAATATATGTGCTCTTGTGAAAAAATTCTCAGGTTGAACAGTTGGTAATAAGATCTTTATTGACATGCCCTTGCTCGATAGCTTGAGTAGTTCATATTCAAAGGTATTTTTCTTCAAAGGCATTTTTTGTTATGTTATGAGACAAGAGAGGCAAAAAATATCTTGAATGCACAGAGTTTGAGAATAGTGACTGAATTCAAACCTCCTCAATATCCAAACTCAATCTACAATGGTCCATTTCCATCTCCGAAAGACTTTGCTAAAATCTACCCTCTCATTACACTTCATTCACATTTTGTATTGCTAAATGTTCCTCTTGTTACAGCACCATAAGAATAAAGAGGCAGTATTTGGGGTCTTTTCATTAATCTTTTGAACTTTTACCTTGATCCTTGTTCTCAAATTTGTTGTTATAGTTTTGAGTATGCATAGGTACATGTGGCAGCTTAAGAAACGGTTGACATTCTTAAAGCATTGGATCAACATTCAAAGGGATGGATCCATTTTTCCAAGGCATTAAGAAAGTAAAATGAAAAATGGTAGAGGATCAATAATCACTTCCATATCTCAAACATGTAAAAAGGGAAGAAGATATAATGAGAAGAAGAAGATAAAGCAATTGATCAGAGTCTTCCACAAATTTAAATAGTGGACAATTCTGAATTCATATTCAATTAGCATCCTCGGAAGCATTTGAAATTTCAAGTATGACAACTAGAAAATAGAGATCTATATTCAAAAAGGGTATGTCTAGCATTTCAAAAACTATTTCAACATACTAAAACAGAGGGTTATTATTTTTATCATTTCCATATTTCAAGCCATAAGTTTAGACATTTTGTTCTACAGTTTTCCAAGTCCTGCTCACTATGGACCTTTTCATGTACACCTGTAATGCACTTTAATATTCCTACAAGGGACCTTTTTGCGAAATCCCCTTAAGGGTAAAGGCCCGATCTCCATGTGACATGGGGTTATCTTTTGGCCAATCGAGGTGTTTCACCAAATTTGGATCAAGAGGTGCAACCCTCCTTCTGTAGTTGGAATTCCGGATGAGCCCAATGATTTTGTTGATTCGGTTTATTTTAAGAGTGATAAAGATCCTGGTTTGGAGAATTATGATCCCAAGTATGTTTATCTGAGAAAGGATCCTAGACCCCAAGATGAAACCCCAATTAATACCAATATTCAGTGAGTATATAACCTATTTTGCTATCTTCATGATCTGATATGTAATCTAGGAATCTTCTGGAAATAATGTAGTATCGAGATTCGAAATAAGTAGTATCAATTCATCTATGAGAAATTACCCATAAAATTATCAAAACCAAGCAATCAATCTTGAAGGAAACTGAAATGGATAAAAACCCTGCCCTCCTAATCCCATCAAAATTGATTTTATAATTGAGGTATGCGACTTACCTTGTTTGACGCCAAGGTCAACCCTGGAAACAGAGGGTTTCTCCATGGGTTTAAATTCCTCCAAACACTTGAAATTCTCCTAGGGTTTTACCCAAGCCATCACTTTGTACAGCTTAGAATGATCGTCGTCCTCAGCCTCTATGATCAAATAATACATAGTCCCTGCCACCACTTACTCCTGCATCCCCACCACTCGATGAAACATTATATTTCCATTCTGGAGACACAGATACAAACAGAGAGAACTGATCGATTAACAAATGGAATTCCCACAAATCAGAAACAAATGAAATCCCTCCTAATCAAAATAAATAATAATAATAAAAGATCGGGTCATATACCTATTGTTTTTTGTGCTCATCAACGGCAAAGCACCCAAGATCAAGTGTCTCTATTGAGTTCTAAAAATATTTCACTTCATGCAATCCACCAAGAGTTCCCATGGTCGCCGCCCCTTAACTGCTACTGATACCCAACACGCCAATCGCAATCGCACACAACACAGTTGCACCCTGCAACAAGTCTACTTGTTTGTTGCTCTGCATCCTTCCTCCTCGCTCCCTCGTAGTTATTTGTTCAATATGTTGAAAATACGAAATGGGAATAGTTTCATAGGCGGTTGAAGAAAAGACCTACCAATCAGCGTTCAAAATTGAACCCTTGCAAAGGGTTCTAGCCCTTTCCTTACAATTGTTCTTCAAAAAAAATTTAAAATCTGAATTTTACCCTTCCAATTAAGAAGGTCGTAATTTATATCAACATTTTAAAAGAAGGGAAAGATTTGAAATTGTCCATCTATATAAATTTCTCAAGTTGTTGAAATTCCTATGCTATAAATTTCAACTCATCATTCAAAATATTGGAAATATGATAAATTATAATCACTCACTCACTCATGTCATGCACTGAGTGCTTAGTTGTGTAAGATGACCAGTAATCATTGATGACTACGAGGCACTAGCCATCGAGATGCAACTATGATTCCGAGTCACTTAGGGCTTCAATCTAAAGTGTGACAATGTGTCAAAAACTACAACTATAATAAAAAAATAACTAATAGACTACTACTAGGCCCGAAACAAGCTCAAAACTTTGTTCCTACTACATATGTGAACCTCGCTACCAATGTCCACTCATTTTTCGTCAAACTAAAATTCAAAAGGTCGGTTGATGGCTCCTCCTCTACAAGACTTTATTTTTTGCATGAATATCTTGGACTCACGACAACTATAAACAACACCCAATGTCATGCAAATACAAATAATGGCATGTAGTTAGGATCACAAACTGTACAGAGGTCGATTTATGCATTGCTATAGAGAGGTGTCATTGGGCAGACGATATGGAAAAACAATGGTTATTAATAAAATTAAAATTAAAAAAAAACAATTGTTGGCTCAAGAGTAGCCTTCAATTTGATGGGTGGCATGATCATGATGCAATCTCCCTCCACCCTTCCAAACATTTGTGGTTTCTCACAACATTTGTCCTCATCGCCACCAAAATACATATAAAAATTACTTGTCTTTACATCCTCTTCCCTTTAAATCCTCATCTCATAGTCATAACTAAGGATAATTATGCATGCACATCCTCACCTTATAATACCAATTGGGTCAAGGCACAGAGACAACCATAAAATATTAAATGTGTGAGGATGCAAAGAGTAAGAGACAACTATAATTAAGTCTTATATTAAATTTACCATATAAGTATTTAATTAACACTATCAACTGAGATTTGGATTGTTGTGATCTTCTTATCACTCCGCACTAATGTGAGATTGCAAGGAATTCTTTGAAGGTGAGGTTCATAATTTTAGTTCTTCTTCCTCATTATCCTGCCTTTTGGTAAGACAATAAAGAGGGTAGTGGCATCCATCAACATGGAAAACGGTTACATAGAGTTATACACATTAATTGTTTTCATTAAATAACCTAACTTCCTACATGTGACTATCGATTCACTGAATCATCGACTGGTACAAAACACACAGAAAATTAGAGCCCCAAGCCCTTAATTACTCACACCTAGAACTTTCTCAAATCTAGCCATTAGAAAAATTCTTTTGGTAATTTGGATCAATTTAAAAGGCAGATTGTTGAGACTCGGACATGCAATGAGCTGCAAGGGTTCAATTGACTTAGGCTTGATTCCATTGCACCTCCATCCCATACATGTATTCTTTCACGATAAGTGTTGAACAAAAACATTTGATGCCCTAACCCTAATTATGCTAGCTTTGCTAACTTGCTTGGTATGTAGGATTTTTTTTTAATGTTTTATGAGTTCTATATTATTTTTTCTTAGGTGTGCAATCCTTATAATTCTTACATCTCTCAATCTTGGATTGCACGTGGATGCCCCAATATTGTTATTACATAGTCTAAGTAGTTTTTTGTATAATAAAGTCTGCTCCAACTTGAAGAAATACAATAGAATAGTTGTTATGTTACTGAACTGTAAAATTAATGATACACATATGACAACTTAATGTGTTCAAAATAAGTTTTATTGGAAATATATCATTTTTTTTGTAAATAGTAAGAGGTGCTCAATTGTTAAAAATTATAAGAAAATTGAAAGAACAATTTTATTTTTTACATTATTTTTGGTGAAAGGGTTTAGTTAATTTAAACTTGTCAATTCAAATACAAGTATTTATACTACCCTTCATCTTTGAAGGGATCCAAGAATAAATGCCCTTCCAATTGAAATTAAGACCCACATTGGTGCATTTGTAGTGTTAACCAAGCAAGAGCCGGCTCAGGATTTTTATTTCAAGGAGACACATTTTACGCCATCAAAACATTCAAAAGAATACCAATGAGTCATTAGAGACCGCTACACTGAAGGAATTGAGATCATTATTCTTTATTGATTAAATTTCCTAGGATATCACTGCCTAACTTGCCAGAAGATTTTATTATTTTATTTTTTATTTTTTTTAATATTGTAATTTGATTTTAATTTTAATTTAGTTTGATTATAGTTTAATTTTATTCTTTCAGTTTTGTTAACTTGATTTTGTTAGACAAGAAATCCTAGAAGTGCACATCTTAGACAAGAAATCCTAGAAGTGCAGAAAGAAGCGACATCTTTCAAGTTGAGCAAGGTAAATGTGTCCCTTGTTACATTGGCACTAGAAATGTCAAAACCCCAAAATTTCATAAAAATTTAAAATTTTTAAGATAACATAAAATGTCTGAAAACGCAGTTTACTAACGACTAGCGATTAGCAAAAAATGCAACAGTCTAATACTTAGTATTAATCATTTTCATATTACGTTAACTAATACAGCTTTTATTTTTGTGTAAAGTATCAGAGATGGACCTGCACACAGCTTTCTTTCAGTTTTACTAATAGGTTTACTTTTTGGCAAGTCGGTGAAATCTATCTTTGCAAACTTGGGCTTACTTAGCATTTATGCTAATGCAGATGGACTGTTGGTTCTTACAGGTAATGATCGATCAAGTAGGGGTTTAATTCATAAGTAGCGAGAAGTATATATGTTGCTTGTAAAATGCTAGTAATTAACTGACTATTTAAAAGCAAGCTCTGCTGAGGTAAACTAACTGTCTTTTATTTCATGAAAGTACTTCTATCAATCTAGATAGTAAATATTTCCAATAGAGTACATGTTTCTATTTTTTCGCTAGCTTACTAGTTATGGAAATTATCTACCTGTTACTTGTATGTAAAAATAAATGCTCATTAACAAGTTATAAACTTATGTACTTACAATATCGCCTTGCTGCATGCACTATTGTAACAACATACATTACCATGTTAATCGATAATGTACCGATCTGATTGTTACTTGCATTCTGTAGGAATCTTACTGCCTGGAATTCTCCTTGACATTATAAGCTTGATTATTGTAAATAAATGCATCGTTTCATGATGGAATACTTTTCTACCCTTACTTCATAAGTCTAAGTCATAGGTGAATATATTCTCAGTGTCATTCCAATGATTATAGACTTGAGCACAGTTTATTCCATTGTAATTTACTATCACCATAATGCCTCACTTATAATAAGTTAATGTTTTTATTAACTATTATGGTAGATTTTTCTACCTAGAACTTTTAATATGAAGTTTACCCAAAGTGTAAACTAATATGACCCAGGTTCTTATATTGTGCTAAGTACAGACATAAATAAATAATCCCATACTATCTTTGCCAAATAATGATAGAGCCTATTATTATTGTTGACAAGTTAATTATACAAACTATTATTTGTGAGAGCTTATACCAAGGTTGAGCCTTATGATTGTTTAAATGTCATGTTTTAAACACTTTTTACTCTTGTTAGTCAAACTTCATATATTATAGTTACTTTAAACCATCTTCATATATTATAGTTACTTTAAACCATCGGTTACAAATAATGAAGTTTGAAATACCATATGGGAATTTTTTATCATCTTTTTGCATAGTATCCATATTAAAAGTTACTTGTTAAAGTTATAATGCATGGTCGACTTTTGGATGGCTCTAATGCCAAGGTTGTTACAACCATACCCGAAGGTCAAATGTTATGTAAACATCGTTATACAACATTCAATCTTCGAAACTATCGTAAATAAGGATATAGATATTGTATTATCATTGCTAGATGATTTATTTATACACTCTGTAGCCATATACATAGTTGGTTATTAAATCATTGTGTTAATAATTCAAATAATTGGGAATGCAGATAACTATAGACCAAACCTGAGCGTATTTTGGAGGAACGTGGATTCTTCCATTCCATGCATTGGTGACTTTTAAGGGCTGGAAACCCTATTCTCTTGTCATTGTCTCCGAGGGTTTCGTTGGCCTTCGGGCTGCTCTTTGTGATTGATTTGGCAGCCATTTGAGGATGTTCTCTGTCTTGCTTCTCCGTGGCCCATATTCGTTGCTATGAGAGTTCAATACTCAGTTTTGGATTAAAATTGTCGAGCTTGTGAACCCTTTTGTGCTAATGGTTATTGTTGGTATTTAGCTCTTGGCCTGTCACTAGTTTTTAACCCTGCTCTTCTTATGGCTCATCACAGCTTTGTAAACTTGAGCTTATTGACCTCATCTCCACTCCAGGGCCGGCGTAAGGGTTATATCCCTCTCTGCTTCAACTATATAAGCTTATATTAGCTTCATCGATGCTCGTATTCTTTTTCTTGTTTGCAGGTAACATACACTCAAATTTTTTTTTTATAACCATAGCTCACTGGTAATATGTCCATATTGTTAGGTTTGTAAAAGGAGTTTTGAGCTTGTATTAATGCACAGTATTGTGCTCTATGTAGGGACTCGTGGACTCGTGGCTCCAAAGACTCGTGGACTCGTGGTGACAAAGATAACGTTGTCTGGCTTCGGGGACTCGTGGCTCCAATCCAGTAAGCCCTGGGTTCAAAGAATGGGTTTTTACCCTGCCTGTAAACAGGGTTGTTGATGGTGAAACCCGAGCTTGGAAGCTTATCTGGTTTCTTCGTTAGATGCGTGTTTCTAATAAGTTGTTTGTTCAATTTTGTTTGCAAACCCTCGCTATGATGTTGGGTAGTTTCAGCCTTGAGCTGGGTGTTGTAATTTGGTTAAGTTTTCAGCCTTACGACCTATCAATGTAATACATTGGGTCTTTTAAGAAGGATTTTACTTCAAGCTCAGTCTCGTTTTTGCAATGGTTTGCATAATTTTGAAATCTGTGATTTTGGGTGATTATAGTCTTTCTTTATTCACTGTCAATAAAGAAAATTAATGTTTAAGCTAACTTTTGTAAGAATTTATTGTTAATATGAGGATTGTATATTAGTCGTAATGTGAAATTTATAATATTAACTTACTTGTTTGGAATATACAAGCTAGGGTTTTACCGGAAATAAAACCCTTGTCTAAAATAAGTTCATAAATTTGTTATTACTTAGGTTCTGCTACTTGTTAATTCGATTTGATTATTACAGGTGTATAGTGGTATTTTAAATTGTTAATTGTATCTTATCTTGCTTGTTTATAAAAGATATTTGTTTTCATAAAAGACTGTGAACAGTCTAAAGTATGCTTTGGAAACTTCCTATAGGGTGTATTTATATAGTTATCAATGAAAAGGTTTTAAATCCTTAAGTAAATTAAATTATAATTAAATAATTTAAAAGTTATGGTTTTAACCCTGGGGTTCTTTCCTCATAGGTTATAAACCTATCGGGTAAATGTAAAATAGTTTCTACATATGTAAATATTTTAGTTCTATACTAGTTATTGTTTATATTTGTATTGCTTTTATTTAATGAACTGTCAGGTAGAATTTATTCAGAGTTCTCGAAAGGATAGAAAATAAACTCTGTTTACTATTTATAAATTAAGGGCTTTTAATATAACCCTATCTAGTTTATATTAAAATATTATTCTTAGGTCTAGTTGATATTGTTAGAAGATAAACTATGTGGTTAGTAGCCTGATTATATACTTGACTGTATGTAAACATTGTAACCCTAATGTAGTTTTTATGTTGCATTTCATTCCATTATACTATGTGAAAACAGAGAAATAGAAATAAATCATAACACTGTTCTTCCTCCATAATATTTAACATTGAAGTAAAATTATTCTACTATCTATAGTTACACAATCATGTCTACTATTTTCATTCTCTTATCTACTTAAACATTCTACCTGTGCTAGAGTACGGCCTGGGGTTTCCAGGTGAGGAAAAACACAGTCTAGAAATTTCTTTACATTCTAATACATTATTTTCTAAGTCCATTTCGTTTCTAAAATAATTTAATAAAAATACTAACTCAAACATTTCACAAACTGAACTGATAGCATTCATATAGCAGTTATCTAATATTTAATTAACTAACACAGTAAAATAAAATAACTTAGAACCTGATGAGGATGGACAACAATAGCATTAGGAGGTCTTTCCTCCCTACCAATATCCTGCAGAGTGCTTAAACAACGCTTCCTCGGGACCCCCGAGCCTATTCCTGGTCTTCTTGGCTAAGAACTGGTGGAGAATGCAAACAGTAGAACCCTCTGTCAACTTACTAGTTCAATACCTTAGTAAATACTCTGCTCTCAACAGTATGATCTGCAGCTTAAAAGCTACACTAGATCAATCAGCAGGTATCCCCTCAAACACTTTCCAAATTTCCCTTCCATTGAATTTCTCTGAAGTACATTCATTCAACCTGAATGATCACTTCTCTAGAATGAGCAGCCTCAGCTCTCTTCAATGGGAATTTTTATAAAGATTTCCTAGGTCTTTTGGGTCAATTGTCATTAATTGAGCCACCTGCTCTGATTCCACTTTCTTGGGGAATCATGAACCCAAATGTAGGGAGGTTTCCACCTGCAACAGTTGGAAGTGGTTTGAGGATGTTGCCACATGTCAGTTTTCTCTCCACCCAGTCTCCTCCACCAATTTGACCAGTAAGAACTCTTTTAACAGCTCTCCTAAGTTGTTGCCTCCTCCTTTATTTATTTATAAATAAAATATTCATAATTTACATTAATTATCCTTGACCCTGTTGAGTCATCAATTACAACTTAGCATAAAATTTAACATATTGTCCTCAAATAATATAAAATTGTTTTTGCAAAATTGGGGCATGTGACAAGAAAGCATGTCTCAAATTGAACCAAGGCCTTGAGAAGGGAAACCTCAAGTACATGTAAGCCATGGTAATCTCAATCTCCTCTGATTGGAAGTGGAAAGTGGTAGCCATGCTATAAAAGGATAACCTAAAATAATCTTCCTTGCTGCAAACCAAAGAAAGGGCAATGCCAAAATTGTAGCTTTGTGTAATATTCTGAAAAATAGCAAGAAAATAGATACAAGCCTTGAGGAAGGAAAACATTAAAGACATAGAAATTTTTAATGGGCACATAAAGGAAGCATCATGTATCAAGAGTCCTAAAGAGTTTCAAGAAAGAATTGTACCTCGAATTTAATGAAAAATATTGTATATTGAAATAGGCAAAGGATATTGAAATTCCAAATATAACTTGGGCATTCTTTGAACTAATGATGAGGTAATTCTTATGGTTTCTTCTATGTGTTTCTTATGGCAATAACAAAGGATTCATTCCTATTATAAAGAGTTCAAGTTGAATATGAAATAAATTATGACATGTTAGAACTCAAATATGTTTTATCCAAGAATGTTTGATGATTTTGATGGGGTACTAGTGTCAGATTTATATACACTGGTACAGTAGAGATGACAACATATATTGCAAAATACCTTCTGAGAGATGCTGATCAATTTATTTTAGAAGGCCTCAAACATTTGTGTGAATATTCTATTGCACATGTATTCTTTTATTTCATTGTGGTTTTTCCTTTTTGTTATGATATTGTCCAGCCTCAACACTGAGATCTGTGTTTTCTGTTTAGGACCTTACTTTAAAGAATTTTGCAATTATATATGATCTTGCTGAGTCATATCATGCAACTTCTTTTGTTGGGAGAAATAAAATTGGAACAATTTCAATATTATTTTCTTCACAGCATGTTTGGCTACTTCTTGAACGACAGCATGACCCTGTGAGCCCAACCCCAACCCTAAAGAATATAAACTAAAAATTTGAACTCGTTTTTAAAGGTAAAAATAAAAAATAAGAATATAAAGAATGGAAATTAGTTGTATTTCACAATTAGTTAAAAACAATAAATAAATAAAAAATATATCAAATGGAGTGTCTAATGTTTTTTTTTGGGTTAAAGCTCTTCTTTTTAGTACACTTTCTTCATCCCTTAAATGTTTCTTATGATCACTATTTTATAAAAATGCTTGTGTAACTTATTTTCTTAATTTGAAAAATAAAAAACAATATGATCACTATTTTATAAGAATGTCTTTATAACTTCTTTTCTTAATTTGAAAAAGTTAAATCACCTTGGCTAGTGATTTTCACTTTTATCCTTTTATCATATTGGAAAGACTAATCCACCCGTGCATAAATTAATTGTTATAGCTATAGACCATTTTGAAATGGGTTGATTCCACCCCTCTTAGGAAAGTCACTAGTTCTATAATTTATAAGTTTTTCCTTTACACATCATTTTTTTATTTAGTGTGATTGGATAATCTCCACGATGACCTCATGCAATCATTTTAAAAATGGTTCACTGTTATATTTATCCGAATTAAGGGAAATTTTGGAGCGATTGAGCATAAAAAAAAAGGATTACATAAGTTCAGTCATGAGGGCAGTCAAGCCATTCATAAGGGCCAAACAGCCAATAACATCATTTTTTTGCCCGACCAGTAATTGAGAAGAAACATTCAAGATCAATATATGTTGTCATCGGCTGCTTTGCAAAAAGAATTAATAACTGCTATGAACGTACGGGATGAACTGGTTCCTGCTCTGAACATATTAAAACTAATCCTTAACTTTAAAATATCTTACTGTAATATAAATTTTATTATATATTGTAATGTAAATTTATATTTTATAATTTTTTACATGATTTTGAAATTATTAATAAAATGTTTAATAAAAAAATGATGTTTAGATTATTAATATATAGTTTTTAATAAAAAATGGTATGTATCAATTTTTATGAGAATTTTTCAACTTAGGTTTTATAATTTCTTGTTACACTAATAATCAATATAATTACAATATAAAAACAAAACAACTTTTTTGATACACCAAGAATCAATATAATTACAATATTTGGAAAAATAAAATAAAACACAAATTCACATTGAATGTAAAATTTTCATTTGAATGAAATACCATATAGTGTAAAGAGTGCTCTCTTCATTCAAAAAATTTGATCACTGATACATGCTTGACAGATTCATGTGTGAGAATTTCATCACTAGCTTGGACAACTAAAGACATTAGAGAGACAATTAGAAACATTTCATGATTAATATACCAAATATATTTTGATACTATCAAAATATCAAACTAGAGGCCACAATATCCATTGAACTGAAAGCATTTCAAGTTAACAATTGCTCAATCAAGCCGTAACTATGCACCAACGTTTACAGAAACCAGAACCCTATTGGCATCAGCCATAAGCCTAAACTCTAAAAAGCAAAGTGCACTCCTATACACTCTAAAATTGTATAGACCAAATTGAAGGAAATCCGAGCAATCTTATAGATTCTTTGGAAATACAAATACTACCAGCATTTCCAATTGCCTCATGCATTGAAATCTAAAGGGAAAACCTAATTTTTTTACTACAAAACTATAATCAATTTATGTTTCGGGAAGGCCTTATTCACCATTCCTTTGATAGCCCAAGCAAATCAAAAACAACCCAGAACGGGATACAGACAATGAGCTCAAATAAGCCAAAGGTAACCTATTTACAGTTTATTATAAAGAATAGTCATAGAGGGTGACCTATAATTGCATTCAAATTTGTAGCAATATATTTTACGAAGCAGGATACAACTAAAGCATATGACACAAACAATGACATTCAGAATGGCATTCTACTTCACCTCTCACAAATTCATAAGCATTGCGAGGATCATGTTTTCTCTGAGCAATATGATACAAGCCACTTCCTGAGAAACTTAAAAGACTTAGCAAATCCTAATGCAATAAAACTTATTCAAACGATTTCAATTCAATTTTTCTGTGAAAGGCAACAGGCAGAAATTATGCACGCGATCCCATTAGATTGCCACATGAGGAGATATGTTGAGGGAATTTATCAAGTCCTGTGAATTTATTTTGTTAATGTGAAAGAAGAAATTTAGGGGCACTTGACAAGCCCAACCGAGAAAGAGAATCAGTTTTGAGATTGGGCAGTTTCAGTTGAGAACTTCTGGGGACAGATATACTGTGCCATGCTCTATTGTGCCATTGAAATTAGGATCAGTTAGTATTTTTGGTGTGGAAGAGCCAAATTTGTGCCCTTTTATTAGCAGGAAAAACTATTTAGACTTATTCAGAATTTGGAATAACTAGACATGTTTGTACAAAAGTATACTGGGCAATATAGGAAACTATAAATAAGAACAGACATGCAAGAAGATGAAGGGGATTTGCAGAAAGATATTCTGATGGAATAATTTTTCAACTCCGAGATGAATCAGCTCTGCTAAATTTGCATTCCTTTTATGAAGCCAAACAATTAGCATTGAAGGATGAGGATAAATGTCACAGGCCTAAGGGTAAATGGGTAAAAAAAGGAGTATTGCCATTAAGACCATATGAAGAGAAAGCTCTTCAATCTTAAATGAACAGATGATCATTGAAATGTCATTGCGATGAGGAAAAATGAGGAGCTAATATCCTGTGGGTAAGTATAGTGTCAATATCCTGAAAATGCTAAAAGGATTATCACTTCTTGTAAATATATATGCTCTTGTCAAAAATTTCACAGGTTGAACAATTGGTAATAAGATCTTTATTGACATGCCCTTGCGCGATAGCTTGAGTAGTTCATATTCAAAGGTATTTTTCGTCAAAGCAATTTTTCATTATGTTATGAGACAAGAGAGGTAAAAAATATCTTGAATGCATAGAGTTTGAGAATAGTGACTGAATTCGAACCTCCTCAATATCCAAACTCAATCTTCAATGGTCCATTTCCATCTCCGAAAGACTTTACTAAAATCTACCCTCCCGTTACACTTCATTCGCATTTTGTATTGCTAAATGTTCCTCTTGTTGCAGCACCATAAGAATAAAGAGGCAGTATTTGGGGTCTTTTCATTAATCTTTTGAACTTTTACCTTGATCCTTGTTCTCAAATTTGTTGTTATAGTTTTGAGTATGCATAGGTACATGTGGCAGCTGAAGAAAGGGTTGACATTCTTAAAGCATTGGATCAATATTCAAAGGGATGGATCCAGTTTTCCAAGGCATTAAGAAAGTAAAATGAAAAATGGTAGAGGATCAATAATCACTTCCATATCTCAAACATGTAAAATGGGAAGAATATGTAATGAGAAGAAGAAGATAAAGCAATTGGTCAGAGTCTTCCACAAATTTTAAATAGTGGACAATTCTGAATTCATATTCAATTAGCATCCTCAGGAGCATTTGAAATTTCAAGTATGACAACTAGAAAATCGAGATCTAGATTCAAAACGGATATGTCTAGAATTTCAAAAACTATTTCAACATATTAAAAAAGAAGGTTATTATTTTTATCATTTCCATATTTCAAGCCATAAGTTTAGACATTTGTTCTACAATTTTCCAAGTCCTAAATCTTGATTAATACCAATATTCATTGAGCATATAACCTATTTTGTTGTCTTCATGATCCGATATGTAATCTAGGCATCTTCTGGAAATATTGTAGTATCGAGATTCGAAACAAGTAGTATAACTTCCTCTATGATAAATTACCCATAAAATTATCAAAACCAAGTAATCAATCCTGAAGGAAACTGAAATGGATAAAAACCTTGCCCTCCTAAGCCCATCAAAATTGAGTTTATAATTGAGGTATATGACTTACCTTGTTTGACACCAAGGTCATCCCTGGAAACAGAGGGTTTCTCCACGGGTTTAAATTCCTCCAAACACTTTAAAATTATCCTATGGTTTGACCCAAGCCTTCACTTTGTACCGCTTAGGATGATCGTCGTCCATGGCCTCTATGGTCAGATAATATATAGTCCCCACCACCACTTACTCCTGCGTCCACACCACTCGAAGAAACGTTATATCATCATTCTGGAGACACAGATACAAACAGAGAGAACAGATCAATTAACAAATGGAATTCCCACAAATCAGAAACAAATGAAATCCCACATAATCAAAATAAATAATAATAATAAAAGATCAGGTCATATGCGTGTTGTTTGTTGTGCTCATCAACAGCAAAGTGCCCAAGATCAAGCGTCTCTGTTGAGTTATGAAAATATTTCACTTCGCACAATCCACCAAGAGTTCCCATGGCCACCGCCCCTTAACTGCTACTGATACCCAGCACACCAATCGCAATCACACACAACACAGTTGCACCCTACAACAAGTCTACTTGCTTTCTGCTCTGCATCCTTCCTCCTCGCTCCCTTGTAGTTATTTGTTCAATATGTTGAAAAGCCAAAATGGGCACAGTTTCATAGGCGGATGAAGAAAAGACCTACCAATCACCATTCAAAATTGAACCCTTCCAAAGGGTTCTATCCCTTCCCTTAAAATTGTTCTTCAAAGAAATTTTAAAATCTGAATTTTACCCTTCCAATTAAGAAGGTCATAATTTATATCAACATTTTAAAAGAAGGGCAAGATTCGAAATTATCCATCTATATAAATTTCTCAAGTTGTTGAAATTCCTATGCTATAAATTTCAACTCATCATTCAAAATATTGGAAATATGATATTTTATAATCACTCGCTCACTCATGTCATGCACTGAGTGCTTAGTTTTGTAAGATGACGAGTAATCATTGACGACTACAAGGAACTAGCCATCAAGATGCAACTCTGATTCTCGGGTCACTTAGGGCTTTAATATAAAGTGTGACAATGTTTCAAAAACTACAACTATAATAAAAAATAACAACTAATAGACTACTACTAGCCCAAAACTAGCTCAAAACTTTGTTCCTACTACATATGTGAACCTCGCTACCAATGTCCACTCATTTTTCATCAAACTAAAATTTAAAAGGTCGGTTGATGGGTCCTCCAATACAAGACTTTATTTTTTGCATGAATATCATGGACTCATGACAACTATAAACAACACCCGATGTCATGCAAATACAAATAATGGCATGTAGTTAGGATCACAAAGTGTGCAGAGGTCGATTTATGCATTGCTATAGAGAGGTGTCATTGGGCACATGATATGGAAAAACAATGGTTATTAATAAAATTAAAAAAAAAAAAAATTGGCTCAAGAATAGTCTTCAATTTGATGGGTGGCATGATCAAGATGTAACCTCCCTCCGCCCTTCCAAACATTTGTGGTTTCTCAGAACATTTGTCCTCATTGCCACCAAAATACATATAAAAATTACTTGTCTTTACATCCTCTTCCCTTTAAATCCTCATCTCATAGTCATAACTAAGGATTATTATGCATGCACATCCTCACCTTATAATACAAATTGGGTCAAGGCACAGAGACAACCATAAAATATTAAATGTGTGAGGACGTAAAGAGTAAGAGACAACTATAAGTAAGTCATATTAAATTTACCATATAAGTATTTAATTAACACTATCAACTGAGATTTGGATGGTTGTGATCTTCTTATCACTCCTCACTAATTTGATTGCAAGGAATTCCTTGGAGGTGAGGTCCATAATTTTAGGTCTTCTTCCTCATTATCATGCCTTTTGGTAAGACAATAAAGAGGGTCGTGGCCTCCATCAACATGGAAAACGGTTACATAGAGGTATACACATTAATTGTTTTCATTAAATAACTTAAATTCCTGCATGTGACTATCGATTCACTGAATCCTCGACTGGTACAAAACACACACAAAATTAGAGCCCCAAGCCCTTAATTACTCACACCTAGAACTTTCTCAAATCTAGCCATTAATAAACTTCTTTTGGTATTTTGGTTCAATTTAAAAGGCAGATTGTTGAGACTCGGACATGCAGTGAGTTGCAAGGGTTCAATTTACTTAGGCTTGATTCCATTACCCCTCCATCCCATACATGTATTCTTTCACGATAAGTGTTGAACAAAAACATTTGATGCCCTAACCCTAATTATGCTAGCTTTGCTAACTTGCTTGGTATGTAGGAATTTTTTTTAATGTTTTATGAGTTCTGTATTATTTTTTCTTAGGTGCCCAATCCTTATAATTCTTACATCTCTCAAGCTTGGATTGCACATGGATGCCCCAATATTGTTATTACATACTCTAAGTAGTTTTTTGTATAATGAAGTCTGCTCCAACTTGAAGAAATACAATAAATTAGTTGTTATGTTACTGAACTGTAAAATTAATGATACACATATGACAACTTAATGTGTTCAAAATAAGTTTTATTGAAAATATATCATTTTTTTCTGTAAATAGTAAGAGGTGCTCAATTGTTAAAATTTATAAAAAATTTGAAAGAACAATTTTATTTTTTACATTATTTTTGGTGAAAGGGTTTAGCTAATTTAAACTTGTCAATTGAAATACAATTATTTATACTACCCTTCATATTTGAAGGGCTCCAAGAATAAATGCCTTTCCAATTGAAATTAAGACCCACCCTTCAAATTTTATCACTGCTACCAATTCCAAAAGAGGATAAGATTAGGTACATCAAATTGGAAATTAAGAACTTGAGCCAAAACCTTAACAATGAAAAACGGATGGAGGGGTTATCCATACTCTTTTTTACAAGTGTTTGTTCACGAGACTACTTGCATAATCCTTTTTCCAAGTTAGCATCAAATCTTTAGCTTGTATTTGAGCAATTTTTGAAGCAATTTCATAGTTCTTGGGTTATGCACAAATTTTAATTAAAAAAAGGTGACCAAATTCAACGAAAAAAGCCCATTTCTAAAGCAATTTTAGTGTTCTCGGGATAAATTTTTATCATTTGAATATCAATTAAACGCAGAAACAATAAATTGAAAAAAACTGGTATGGCCATAGATTGAAACATACCTTGTGCCATTGAAGCTTTGAACACGGTGAGCTTGAGTGAAATGTAATCTTAGAAGGGCGTCTATCATATGTTAATGAAAGGGGAAGATTGTTCTACATTGGCACCCACCAGCGTTCAAATTAGAATCATACTATATCAAAGGCAAGAATGATAGATCAAAGGAAAGAATAATCAAATCCAGAAAAGAAAACATCATAGATTAGATGGATCTTCACCATGTCAAATGAATACACATCGATTCATAGAATGGACTGCCACATTGGTGACTTTGTAGTGTTAACCAAGCAAGAGTCGGCTCATGCTATTTATTTCAAGGAGACATATTTTACGCCATAAAAACATTACAAATGAAACATTCAAAAGAATACCAATGAGTCATTAGAGACCGCTACACTGAAGGAATTGAGATCGTTATTCTTTATTGATTAAATTTCCTAAGATATCACTGCCTAACTTGCCAAAAGATTTTATTAGTTTATTTTTTCTTTTTTTTTATATTGTAATTTGATTTTAATTTTAATTTAGTTTGATTATAGTTTAATTTTATTCTTTCAATTTTGTTAACTTGATTTTGTTTTAGATTTAGTTTATTTATAGTTTGTTTGTTATTATTGCATATTTCCAAGGAGTGAGATTGAGGATATTTCTCTAATCATTTGGTAGATGTGGATACGACACCCTCACAGAAATCAACCTATTCAAGTGTCGAAGAAGATGGAAAGATATCTATAGTTTTCGAGTAGAGATCCATCGACCTGTTCAATTTTGGAAAAGGGAAGCACTATGTCATTGAAAGGAGTTACCTTTTCATTTACATATAAAAACCTATGCTGATTATGTTTGGGGGTTTGGTTGGTTGGCATTATTTTTGATGTACTCAAGAACTAATCGAGAGGAAGAGACACTGATACACAAAAATATTTTTCTCCTGCAAAGTTGTTGATTTCGTGTGTTTATGAATGAGATCGGCTCTCTCTGTCTGCCTTTCTTCAATTATGTTTCAGAACTCTGTAATGTTTTTGTAAATGCTTTCATAGCCAGTGGATGGACTTTCACAGATCGTTATGAGCATTGATTTTTTAAGTAAAATTTTTTCTTTTGTGCAATTCAATGTTAGTTAAATGGGAATATTTTTCATTCATTTATGTTTGTTATGAAGTGTGACAAAGCCCAAGTTTAGCAAGCTATGGTAATAATTCTAAACTCTAATCCGACTGAAGAAAAGTTGAAGTTTGTTGAGGAGTCTAGGTGAAAGGTTGGGTATTATTCGACTGTCCCAAGTGTCAACCTATAATTTGATGCAAATCCGTTGTATGTGAAGCATTTTTGTTGGGTTCCTGGATGAAATCGATTACCTATAGAAATGTCAGAGGTCAAAGACACAAAATATATCCAAACAAACTGTAGTTCCAATCTGGAGGCTTTGGGCATGATATGAAGTAGAAATTGAACCGATTCCAAAGCACAGAGGAAATCCCCTGCATCCATGATCGTTACTTAGAGGCATGGTGATTAAATTTATGAGTGAGGATTCGAGCCTAGAGGATGTTTAGTGGGATTCTAGTAAAGAAACCCAAAATTCATGAGTTGAAGAACTAGCATTATTCCTCTTCACAAATGAACTGAGGAGCATTTTAGGCAAAGAGCAAATAACTCTTGTTGTTCATTGTGATGTTGAGTGGAACACAGAACCTATAATATGCGTTGATGGGATAGAAACCCTAAAGGTCATTGGATTGTATTATTACTATAGAGAGAACATCCAAGTGCATATTGATGGATTGAAACCTTAACTTACAGCTTGATGATGAGAATAAGCCACACTCAGCTAGTGATATGTGCCAAAAAATTTGAGTTGGAAGAGGTTAAGAGAAGGGAAGACTGAATCAAGCTCAAGAGATGGTTTATAAACCCATCTAAATCCTCCTTTCTCACTAACCTCAGCCCTTAAGCCACCTCTCTCAAGTCACAACCATGGATTCAAGCTTAAAACTTAGAATCCATGTCCTACCTCTATCACAGGCAGTGTTGTTCACTCAAACAAACCAAAGAACCAAGAGTGACTTGCTTGTGTATTATTGAAGAGGGGTTTAATTATAGGATTATTTTAGGATTGTGGTCCTATAATATATTGGCATTTAACGTTTTAGAGGGGGATTTTGGCCCATTAAATCATTAGATAACCTACCAAATTTTGGGTTGAAGCGTTCTCAGCTTAGTAGGAAGCTTGTACAAACTCCCAATGAGGAAACTTCAATAACTGCATTCCCATGCCCCTGAAAATTTGTATTAATGTTCCCAAGCTCCTGGTACCATTATGATAATGTCCAAGAGGCACATCTTAGACAAGAAATCCTAGAAGTGCAGAAAGAAGCGACGTCTTTCAAGTTGAGCAAGGTAAATGTGTCCCTTGTTAGGTTGGCACTAGAAAGCATGTCTCAAATTGAACCAAGGCCTTGAGAAGGGAAACCTCAAGTACATGTAAGCCATGGTAATATCAATCTCCTCTAATTGGAAGTGGAAAGTGGTAGCCATGCTATAAAAGGATAACCTAAAATAATCTTCCTTGCTGGGAACCAAAGAAAGGGCAATGCCAAAATTGTAACTTTGTGTAATATTCTAAAAAATAGCAAGAAAATAGATACAATCCTTGAGGAAGGAAAACATTAAATACATAGAAACTTTTAATGGGAACACACATGATTTATGCATGACAAATAACAACTTATTTTTTAAGATGATCAACATCATCATTCTCATTGTATTCATCATCATTGTCATTGTCATCTTCACCATCATCATCATTCATTTCATTGCAATCATAATCATCGGCAATGTCGTCATTGTAATTATCCTCATCATCATCATCATCATCATCATAATCATCATTGTCATCGTTCTCCTCATTATCAACAACATTATCATCATCATCATAACCATCCTCAATATCATAATCATTATCCTCATTTTCATCTTCAACATCTAGGTGTAAAATTGGATGCAAAAGTGGATAAAAACATAGATGCAAAAAAGGATGCAAACATGGATGCAACAAAAGTAGGTGCAAAAGTGGGCGCATAATGGGGTGCACCAAAAATGGATGCAAAAGGTGATGCAAAAGTGGATGCAAAAAATGATGCAATCATGGAAACAAAACATGATGAAAAAATTGGCACAAAAGTGGATACAACCATGGATGTAAAATTGGATACAAAATTGGATGCGAAAGTGGATGCAACACAAGTAGATGCAAAAGTAGTCGTAACACCCAACGCAAAACCCAATGCAAAAGTGGATGCATAAAGGAATGCAATAACTGGTGTAAAATTGGATGCAAACGTGGATGCAAAAGTTGAAGCAAAAGTGGGTGTAAAAGTAAGCGCAAAAATGGGTGTGAATTGGGATGCGACAAAAGTGGATGCAAAAGTGGATGCAATAGTAGATGCAAAAAAAGACGTAAACATGGATGCAAAATGGGATGCAAAAAGGGATGAAAACATGGGTGCAAAAGTGGACTAAAAAATGGATGCAAAAGTGGATGCAAAAATGGCTGAAACAAAATGAGATGCAAAACTAGACTCAAGACAGGATGTAAAATTTGATGCAAAACTTGGCACATGAAAGGATGCAAAAAAAGTAGCAGAAGTGGATGCAAAAGTGGATGAAAACAAGGGCATAAAAGTTGAGGCAAACATGGGCATAAAAGGGGGCGCAACAAGAGTAGATGTACAAACTAGGTGCAAAATTAGGTGCAAAACTAGGCTTAAAACCTGTAGCAAAACCTGATGCAAAACCTGGTTCATAACTAGGTGCAAAACCTGGTGCAAATTATGCCGTAATTTGCACCTTATTTAGAAAAAGGACGCAAAAAATGCCTAAACTCAGAAACAAATTTCTCTGTTGATAACATTAAAAGAAAACAACATCAACAAAATGATTTAAATACATTGTTTCATATAATCAAGTTGAGATTCATCAACGCCTAATGTTTGAACCTTGTGCTCTGATACCACATGTCATAACCCCAAAATTTCACAAAAATTTAAAATTTTTAATGTAATATAAAATGTCTAAAGTCACAGTTTAATAACTGCTAGCAGTTAGCGAAAAATGAAACAGTTAACAATATGTAGTGATTAACTTCAAACACATAAAAACTAATACCACTTTAATTTCGATAAGTTATATAAATGACCTGCATTCAGTTGTTTCTAGCTGTACTGATGATTTGCTTTTGTCAAGTAGGTAAGAATCTGTGTTCTAAACTGGAGCTTACTTAGCAATTGCTAACTCAGCTGGATTTCTGGTTCTTATAGGTTCAACAGGTAAACTTTTGAACAAGTAGGAGTTTATTTTTGCGTTAATTCAAAAACTACTTCTTTAGCATAATAAAAATGCAAGAACGTAAATTGATTTATAGAAAGCAAGGCTACGATGAGGTAAAGTAACTTCCTTTGCTGTTTTTGGATCTATGACAGTATTTTAAGTTAGTCGTAAAGACCAATATCCTTAACATACTAGTGTCTTTTACAAGCACGAGTTCTACTTAAGTTTTCTTTCTGATTGTATATGCCAAGTTGCTTACAAATTCTATTGATGAGCATAGGGTCATAATTTAACATGGAAACACTTTCACTGAAGCATGAATTTACTGCTATTGCTATGTCTAATACTCAATGTACTGCTTTATAAGCATGAATATAATTCTAAGACCCTCAAGGAAAAAGTATACAATAGAACACATAGCTCCATATTTAACTCTACTTTAGTAGTGAAGAATATCAGCCTGTTTATTGCATATAGTTATAATTATCTTCTTGCACTACTGGACATCGAGCTATAGTTTTTGATTTCCAAGTTCACCATGTCACATGTGTTATTGTAATATTACATTACCATATCGTTACTAATATTACTAAGTAATTTTTTTTTTCTTTTACCTTAGGTAGTCTTACTACTTTGTAATTACCAAAGTGTAGTCTAATTATTGGTTTGTTTTATTATGAGTTTGGTTCTTTATAGAAACCAAAAGAACACTAACTCCAAAGAATTTTTCAACCCAAAGCACTGTCAACTTTATGCAATTTTAAGAATTATACTAGGGTGGAAATACTACCTAACATCTACTTACATAAAGTTGAACTATAGATAAATGACTTCATTAGTTTTGTTCTTACATAAAAATAGTTCCCAAACAATGCTTAAACATCGAAAACAAGGTTGTATGAAGAGCATTTAGAGGTACACAAGACTAAAGGTCAAAGTCATAAGTTCAAAATTGATCATGATATATATTATTTTACCAGTGGTCGATTGCAATGTTATCCAACAAGACAAAAGATAAGATACATTTAAAACAAAACATTATCATTAGTTATATGGTATAAATGATTGGCAATAATATATATTTTCACCCGACAGTGTAGGTTTGACTATAGGGATCGACCCACTTCTGATTAAAAATTTCGATGGCCAGATGGATGTGTCTCCACCATGCATTGGTTGGATTAAAACGCAAATGGAAACCCTATGCTCTTCATTTCTCTTCGAGGGTTTTGCTCTGTGCTGTGAGAGTTTCTTCGCGGCCATGAGAGGCCTGCTAGTTTATCGTTTGACAGCTCTATTGTGTGTAGTATAGTGCTACATCATTCGTGCAAGTGTTAATGGATTCGTAGTTTGTAATTTGGTTTCTTTCTGGATGTTATTGGAACACCATGAGAGTGTTTTCTTAACTGTATCAGTAGTTTTGAGAACTGGACATAGCGTTACCCTTATCTCTACTCGTGACTTGCTCCATTGTCGATGAAATCTAGAATAAGAACCTCGATGCTTCTGTCATAGGATTGGCATGATGGTTTCATTTCTTCCTGGTGCAGTTCCTTGAACTGGTTCAGTCTCCTTTTCAGCTCCAAACTTCTTATTTGCAGGTAATAAGCTTACCCTGCACTCATTCATTTCAATACTTCCTAGATAAGGTTTTAATACAATGAAAACAAATTCTAACTATCGAATTCGGTCTTGTTGTTGCAGATTACAGTCACGGCTTCAGACTTGAAGGAAACCTCTCTACTGTTGGTTAACTTCATGGCTTGCAAATGGCTAAGCCCCGGTCTTGTCGTGGCATCTCCCTACTTGCAATGGTTGTTGGAAGGAAGCATGGCTTTGGTTCCTTCAATGGTTTAAATGTTTAGTTTTTGTTAATACTCAGTTTTTGTTTTTGAAAACCCTTGCGTGTTGCTGGGTAGCTCCGGCTCTTAAGCCATGATATGCATGTGGTTTCTTTGGTTATGTAAAAGAGATTTCAGCCTTACGGCTTGATAATATCATACTCTGGTTTTAATATAAAAATGGTTTTTCCTATACTCATGGTTTTTAAATGACTCCTATTTCGATTACTCTAGTTTGTTCTAATCGATCTTTTAAATGATAATACTGTAAATAGGGTTTTCTTCTTTATCTGTCAGTTAAGTAATTTATTGTTAATGATAAACATTTATAAGTGAAATAGTTTTAAGATGAAGACTGTGGAATAGTCATAATGTAAAATTTATAAATTTTATACTATCAATCCAGAAATATATTAGTTAGGGTTTAATGGAAAAACCCTTGTGTAAATGTATTCTTATATAAATTATTATTTGGGGCTATGTTTCTTGTTTTCTTCAGTTTCGCTATTATAGGTGGACTGTTGTTTCATTATCCTGTTAATGGAGTATTTAATTTACTGATAATAAGTATATAAATACATTTTAAAGTTTAGGGATAAGATTGTAATCAGTCTAATGCACAGTTTATAGTTTTCTTGTTATTTTTAAATCTCAGTTATGAATGTAACTGAATGTATTTTAGACAGAATCATACTTGTCTTTGAATAGATTAGTCGAAAGGGTTTCGACGCTTAGTTTTTTCACAGGTAATAACCTGTCTGTTTTCTTTTTTTAAACTTTTAAAATGCACAGATATATATAATTCTTATTTATTTTGTTTATTATTTCTAAATACATTTATTTTTATTTACTACTTTGTAATTTATAATTATTTAGAGCTCTGTAGAGAATAGAATGTTAAGTCTAGAACTCTGTTTATTTTACATAAATAAAGGGTTTATAAACAAAACCCTAACCTGGTTTTTATTAAGTAATAGTTTAAGATTAAGTTAATATTTTAAAAAAAGAACTGTTTAGTTATTAACTTGTTTCTAGACTTTCTTGAAGATTAGTTATTATCTCCTATAAAATTTTATTTCCTATCTGTATATTATTACTGTAATGCTAGTGTAATTTACTATTTGTTTTTCCTGCATTTTTCATTTAGTTAAACTAAGTAAAATAGTAAATATAAACAAACATAACAATACTATTTCATTGCATTTCAAACACTGAAATAAAATTTAGTCTGTTTACCTACCGATACAAAATCATATCTACTAATTCCATTCTCTTAAGGATTATTTCATTTATTTAAAGCATTCTAACTGTGATAGAGTACGACCTGGTTTCCAGGTGTGGAAAAACATAGCCTAGAAAAATTAATTTCTTTCTATTTCATTACTTTCCTAAATCATTTTCATTGCTATAAATAATCAAATAAGAATACTAAATCTAACATTTCACAAACTCTGAACTTTAACATTCATATAGACGATAAACTAAGATTTATTTAACTAAGACAGTAAAATAAAATAACATAGAACATGTTGAGAACAAGACGACAACAACTTTAGGAGGTCGTTCCTCCCTACCCATCTCCTGGATAGTGCCCAAACAAAGCTTCCTCATGACCCCCGAGCCTATTCCTAATCTTCTTGGCTGAGAACTGGGTGGAGAATGCAACTGTAGAACCCTTTGTCACCTGACTAGTTCAATACCTCAGTAAAACATTCTGCTCTCAGCAGTATGATCTCTAGCTTAAAAATTGCAACTAGATCATTCACATCAGTTATCCCCTCAAACACTTTCCAGATTCCCCTCCATTGAATTTCTCTGAAGTACATTCATTCACCCTGAATGATCACTTCTCTAGAATGAGTAGCCTCAGCTCTCTTCAATGGAAAATTTTATAGAGATGCCTAGGTCTTCTAGGTTAGTTTTCATTAATTGAGCCACCTGCTTTGATTCCACTTTCTTGGGGAATCATGACCACAAATATAGGGAGGTTGCCACCTGCAACAGTTGGAAGTGGTTTGAAGATACTGCCACATGTCAGTTTTCTCTCCACCCAGTCTCCTCCACCAATTTGACCAGTAAACACTCTTTTAACAGCTCTCCTAAGATGTTGTCTCCTCATTTATTTATTTATAAATAAAATATTCTGAATTTACATTAAGTATCCTTGACCCCACTGGTCATCCATTACAACTTAGCATAAAATTTAACATAATGTTCCTCAAATAATATAAAATTGTTTTTGTAAAATTGGGGCATGTGACATACACACCCCCTTAAATTATAACATCATCCTCGATGTTATTTATTCCCCGTCCTCAGAATTCCCCTGGAACAGAATTGGATATGCATCCCGCGTATGACTTTCCAATTCCCAGGTGGCTTCCTCTGGACTAAGGTGCTTCCATTCCACCTTCACCTGACCAATGGTGTGGTTCCAAAGTGTGATGTCCCTCCACTCGAGGGGGTTCTACCTGTACATCATTACAGTTAACAACATGAGTAGCATCATGAACATATTTATTTAATACAAAAATGTGAAAAAAATTGTGAACTCTTAAATTCGGTGGTAAGGCTAACTGATAGGCTACCTATCCAATCTCAAACAGTATTTCAAAAGGACCACAATAATGAGGTGCTAGTTTGGCACAACTACCCAACCTCAGAGAGCTCTTTTTGGGTATCACCTTGATGAACACATGTTCACCAACTTGAAACTCTTTTGGAGTTCTTTTAAGGTCTGCTTGACTTTTCTGTCGATCTTGCGCAATTTTTAGATTACCTTGTATCTGATTTACAATTTCTTCTATTTCTTCCAATAATTCAGGACCTAATACTAATCTGTCCACCGGATTGCTCCAAGAGATAGGAGTGTTACACTTCCTTCCATACAAGATTTCGAAAGGACTAAATCTGGCTGAAGTTTGATAATTATTATTGTAAGCAAATTCTACCAAGTGTAAATAATCTTCCCATTTACCTGGTTGATTCTTTACATACATTCTTAGTAAATCTTCCAGTACTTGATTTACTCTTTCAGTCTGTCCATCAGTTTGGGGATGGAACGAGGTACTAAAATTTAGTGTATTATTTAATCCTTTAAACAGCGATCTCCAAAAGTTACATATAAATTTAGGGTCTCGATCTAAGATTATAACTTTGGGTATTCCATGTAGTCAAAAAAATTGCTTTAAAAAGATATCAGCTATGTTTGCATCTTTGTAAGTTGTTTTTACAGGTATAAAATGGGCTACTTTACTTAATTTGTCAACCACTACCATTATAGAATCATTGAAGTTCTGATTTTTAGGCAGTCCAGTAACAAAATCAAGACTAATTATCTCCCATTTCAAGCTAAGAATGGGCAATGGCTAAAGTAATCCAACTGGATGTTAATGTTCAGTTTTTACTTGCTGACATTCAAAACATCTAGCGATATATTCTGCCAGTTCAATCTTCATGTTTGGCCAAAAATATTATTTTCTTAACATAGTTATAGTCTTATGATAACCTGGATGGCCTGAGTAAGGAGTTTTATGGATTTTGTCTAAAATTAATAACTTAACTTTAGGTACATTAGATACATACATTCTGTCTTTATACAGTAAAAATCATTTTTCATTCAAGTTGTACCCTGTATTTAGACTTTCTATTGGATTTTCTTTTGCTTTTGCTTGTAATTTTTGGTAAATTTCATCTTGTTTTAACCCTGCTTTAAGCTGTTCTTCCAGATCTGTTGTATAAGTGTTGATAACTACTGTAAAGTTCAGCTTTGCATTTCTACTTAATGCATCAGCAACTTTATTTTCTTTCCCTTTAATGTGTTGAATTTCGAAATCATACTCACTTAGAAAAGCTAGCCACCTATCTTGTCTAGCATTCAAGTTAGGTTGATCTAACAGATATTTTAGTCTTTTATTATCTATCATTAGAATAAATTTTCTTCCAATCAAATGATGACGCCACATCTTTAAAGCATGTATGACAGCAGCTAATTCCAAGTCATAAGTTGCATAATTCTTTTCATGAATTTTTAATTTCCTATACTTATAAGCGATAACATGCCCATCTTGAGTCAATACTCTGCCTAAACCATCATTGCAAACGTTAGTACACACTATAAAATATTTATTTGGATCAGATATTCTTAAAATAGGTGCGTTGGTTAATAAGGTTTTTAACTTTTTAAAACTATCCTTGCACTTCTGATTCCAATCAAATTTATTTCCCTTCTTATGC
This sequence comes from Pseudotsuga menziesii, assembly GCA_001517045.1. NCBI lineage: Eukaryota > Viridiplantae > Streptophyta > Pinopsida > Pinales > Pinaceae > Pseudotsuga > Pseudotsuga menziesii. The sequence goes on from LPNX010055129.1 coordinate 158,751, forward strand.
AAGGAGGTTATCGGATTTGTGATTCTCGAAAACCCTTCAATGAACCTCCAGTAATAACCGATAATTCCCAAGAAGGATCGAACATCAATTACGTCTTTAGGAACTGGCCAATCTTCAATTGCCTTTATCTTTTCGGGATCCACCGAAATTCCTTCCTCAGTCACCACATGACCTAAGTACTAGATTTTATTCTTAAAGAAGTCGCATTTACTAAACTTTGCAAAGAGTTGATGATCTTGTAACTCTTGCAAGACAATTTTTAAATGTTCCTTATGTTCTTCTTCAGATTTCGAATAGATTAATATGTCATCAATAAACACGACCACAAACTTATTCAGATATTTATGTATTAAATTATTCATTAGACACATAAAAATAGTTGGAGCGTTATTAAGTCCGAATGGCATGACGACAAACTCATAATGGCCAACTCAAGTCCTATAAGTTGTTTTAAAGATGTCTCCATCTTTAATTCTAACTTGGTGATATCCAGACCTTAAATCAATTTTTGAAAACAATGTGGCTCGACGTAGTTGATCAAACAGATCATCTATGCGAGGTAATGGGTATCTATTTTTAATAGTCATCTTATTTAACTGACGATAATCTATGCAAAGTCATAGAGTCATGTCCTTCTTCTTAACAAAAATGACAGGTGGCCCCCAGGGAGACACACTGGGTAAAATATATTTCTTGTCAATAAGTTCTTTTAATTGTGACTTAAGTTCATTAAGTTCAAGTATGCTCATCCGATAAGGGGCCTTTGAGCTGGGTACTGCACCAGGTACCATCTCAATGGTAAAATCTAGTTCCCTTTTCAGAGGCAGTCCCGGAATTTCTTCTGAAAATACATCTACATACTCCTTTAAAACTGGTATATCCTCCAATTTTAATGTATCAATGTTGTTTAAATTTTTCTCATTGGTTACCGTTACTGCATAAGCCTTACAACCTTTCCTAACATCTTTCTTAAGCTATAGAGCATAAATCTGCCTTATGGTTGTTTTTCTAGGAATTCCCTTTACGCTTATTGGTTTTCTATCTTTATTTATACAAGTAAAGGTTTTGTCATAGCAATTCAAAATCACCCTATGCTACTCTAACCAATCCATACCGATTAGTATGTTGTAAGAACCCAGAGGTAGTACATTAATACTTAAAAAAGTTTCAAATTTATCCATAACTACTGCAGAATTCTTTACAAAACTAGTTGCATCCCTCTTTCCACTAGTAGCTAACTGAACCAACCAAGAACTTACAAACTTCTCAACAGGCAGTTTACATTTTTCTACCAAATTAGGTGAAATATAACTTAAACTAGCGCCTAGATCAATTAAAATAGATATGGGTGTTTGGTTTATCTTACCTTCTACTTCCAACATGGAAGTTTGATAGTCTGCTTGCCGATTTTCCAAAGTTACATTAATCCTGGGCATAGTCCTCGCTAAAACTCCAACAGTCATTTCCTCCTGTATTGTATGGATATTACTGACAGTCTTTTTTCGATTCAGACAGACTGGAGCATAATGTGGGCCATTGCACTCCTAGCACTTTATGGTTTCTTTTCGTTCAAAGTTCTTTGTGTAATTACTGTGATTATTATCAAACTCTTTACTCTTTTGATTGTTCTGATTGTTTGGTGAATTATTCTTATTCCCCTGGAAATTCTTGTTAGAAAAATTTCTGGCCTTATTAAATTTAGAATTTCGATTGGGAACAAACTCTTTCTTCTTTTGATCATAATTATTATTCTTTTTGGCCTTCCAGGTGGCCATACTCTCCTTTTTCCAATTATGTTCATAACAGAAATTGGCTTTCCTCATAGCTTCTTCCAGAGTTTTTGGATTGTCATACTCAATCCTATCCTTTATGTGATAAGATAAACAACTGAGAAACCGCTGTACCTTCGATTTTTCATCCACAATGTATGGAACATACCTAAGCAGACTTAAAAACTTACTGTTCAAATCTTTCATAGTCATTGTACCTAGTTTTAGGTCATAGAATTATTTAGCCCTTGCTTCATAGTATTGTTCAGATAAAAATTTCTTTTTAAAGTACTTCTTGAAGGTACTCCAATTTATGTTTTTCTCTCTTATTCCTTTCACTCTTTTTAAATCTTACCACCATATATCAGATTTCCCTGAAAGATTATAGATAGTCATTCTAGCCTTTAATTGGTTAGAATAGTTATAAATCTGGAAGTACTTCTTCATCCTGGATAACCAGGATTTTGCTTCCTCCCCCTTTTCAATTTCCCCATTAAATGTTGGTGGTTTGATATTTTTAAACTCTCCATAAATTTCTTCATAAGGTTTATATTTTCTCGTTCTAGTGTGGTGGTTATCCTCACTACTATCACTAGTAGAATGAGAATTACATCGATCACCAAATACTTCAAAAGATGAGTTGCTTACATTTTTAGTCTGTTTAGTCTTTTTATACTTATGTTGGTAACTTATATCTTCCAAATCAGCTCTTTTACCCCTTCCCTCGGTATGAAATATTTCTATTAGGATCTAATTCGACTCCTCCTCGGCTCTCAGAATCCTTTCATTCTCATTTTTAACAGATTCCATTTCAGATTTTAATTTTTTTACGGTTTGTAAAAGTTCTGAGGAATTAGTGGTTATGTGTTCCTATATAGGTTCTCTTTGTAATTTATCTCGTTCAGTATAGGGAGATTCCTCTTCTGCATATTCCTCCAATCTTTCCATACCTGTTGTTTAAACTCAGAAACAAATTTCTCTGTTGATAACATTAAAAGAAAACAACATCAACAAAATGATTTAAATACACTGTTTGATATAAGCAAGTTGAGCTTCATCAAGGCCTAGTGTTTGAACCTTGTGCTCTGATACCACATGTCATAGCCCCAAAATTTCGCAAAAATTTAAAATTTTTAATGTAATATAAAATGTCTAAAGTTGCAGTTTAATAACTGCTAGCGGTTAGCAGAAAATGAAACAGTTAACAATATGTAGTGATTAACTTCAAACACATAAAAACTAATACCACTTTAATTTTGATAAGTTATATAAATGACATGCATTCAGTTGTTTCTAGCTGTATTGATAATTTGATTTTTTCAAGTAAGTGAGAAGCTATGTTCTAAACTGGGGCTTACTTAGCAATTGCTAACTCAGCTAGATTTCTCGTTCTTACAGGTTCAGCAGGTAAACGTTTGAACAAGTAGGAGTTTATTTTTGCGTTAAGTCAAGAAGTACTTCTTTAGCATAATATGTTAGGATATTTAGACACTTAGGAGTTAGTTAAGATCAACTTGTGTAATATATCCGTTAGGTAAAAGTGTGTTTCTTTAGTATGCATTAGTATGCATTTGTATATATTCTAATCTGACGGTCACGATATGTTCTAGACATAGAGTGATCCGACGGTTCAACTTCTCTTAGATCATACCTACCATTGATCCGTGGCTTAACACCCAATTGGTCTATGATCTCTATTTAAAGAGCATAGAGGGTCCTTGGCTAGTTGATCGATTATGAGAAGCTGATGTAACTTTCTTTCTTTCTTTTGCATAATAAATTGCTCCAAGTAGCTATTTGGCTCGGGCCATGGACTGTTTCCCTCTCGAGGGTTTTAACCATGTGATAAATATCGGTGTGTTGATCTGTGATATATTTGTGTGAAGTGGTTACATAAGGTTTTCGATCTTTTGGGAGCACCCTATGTACCCGAACATGGTATCAGAGCTTTTATGAAGAGTCGCTTTCGGTTTTGATCAAGATTTGGAATCGGTGTTGCTGAAACTTTGAAAGGCTTTCTGGTTCTAGATTTTTTGTGCATTTGTGGCCTGTGGGAGCTGTTCCATTGCATCTGGAGCACCGTTTCCACTGGGAAATAGTTTTTCGTTTCACCGAAAACCATTTTTGTTTGCTCCAGAAACACCCATTTCGGCAAATCTGAAGGTATAATGTTACAATGACGAATTTATTTTTTGTAAATCTCTCATATTTTATCGGTTTATTATTAGATCTTTTTTTTTAGTCTCGGACTGTTGCCTTCCCTGACTGCGTATGCTCTTTGCCATGCACCTTGCGCGATCACGACGAATCAGAAACAGTAAGGAAAAGTTTTTTTTTCTTGTCTTCTCGGCTATGTATGCTCTTTGCCGTGCACCTTGTGCAATCACAGCAAATCAGAAACAGCGAGAAAACTTGAAAACGTAGACTTTCCAGGTAAGCTAACCAAGAACTAACCCCATTGTGTGGAAAAGTTTTTTTTGTTTTTGTTTTTCATTTTTTTTGTGATTTGCAGGAGAAGAAAGCAAGCAGGGAGAATGAGAGAGAAGAGTAAAAAAAAAAAACCCTTCCTCTTTCCATTATTTTACGTACCTTTTAAACTTAGCCCACTCAGTCCAAAGTTGTTTTATTACTTAATAGGTCTTGAGTTCAAGTCTTATTAAGCTAATTTTTAGTGCATGCAATTTCTATTTTCGAGTTACTTTATTGTAAAAGTGCATCTCACATAAATAAAATAAAATAAAAGTGAGTCGCTTAAGTCTTTTAATTTATTGTCGCGCTATTTAAAAGTCACATTACTGTAAAAGTGAACATCACTTATTCTACAAAAGTGATTCACTTCAAAGTAACTTTATTGTAAAAGTGATTGTCAAAGGTTGATCTTGGGAAGAGGGGGCTTCTTTTTTTAGTTGGTGAAGTTAATATCTGCCACGTCACTATTGGGGACATCCTCAAATTTTTCTTTGATCAAGCATAACTTCATCATCCAGAATCAGTTTTAAGTGCCGTTTTTTTTTAAAACCACATATTTTTTCGAGCTCTTTGTATCGAGACAGTTAGTTTTTGTTCTTTCAGCCATTATTTTACAATATGGCCACCCCTTGTGATATTATACTTACAATTTCTAACTATTTCTCATGGAAATCTCGTATGGAGGATGTTCTGCGAAGTAGGGGAGTTTTCAGGATAACCTTAGGGAAAGAAACAGAACCCACTAATGATGATAAGAAAATTAAATGGGCAAATCGATGTGATGAATCTCGTGGATTGATTGGGATGTCAATCTCTACTGATTTGCGATTCCACATATCTGGAATTGATGAACCTAATCTCGCTTGGGAAAAGTTGGAATCTGTATTTGGTAAACACAATGAAATTCGAGGTCATCAACTTGAGAATGAGTTGTTTTCCTTGACTCCAAATGATTTTTCATGCATTCAAGACTATTTATCTAAGTATAAAACTCTTAGACTATTATGTGCAGAATGCAATATTAAAAAAGAAGACAAACAACGTATTTATCATATTCTTTCAAAACTTGGACCTGCATATTATGTTTTTGTATCTACATTCTACTCCATGAAAGAATCCTTGACTGCAGCTAGCTATCAAGAGCCTAGCCTTGAATCCTTTTGTGATTCCTTAATTAGAGAGCAAGATAAGCTCATTCATCTTGGAATAATTAACAATGCAGATACATCTAGGAAAGCCTTATTGTCCCAACAGAAAGAAAAGTCCAAGCCTCCCAAGAAACAGAATTTTTGCAATAATAAGAAAAACAACAAGGGTCCCAAACCTTCTCAGTTAGCTCCTTCTTTAAAAAATGACAAAATATCCAAGCAAAAAGGAAAGAATACTGAGCGTCATTGCAATTTTTGTGGGAAAGATAATCATGATGAATCTAAGTGTTTTAAGAAGATGGCAGCCTTGGAAGTAGCAATGAAGAAGCACCACATTATCCTAGATTCATCTTCAGAATCTACCTCTCATGGACATGCACTTTGTGCTTCTGGTCACTCTTATACTGCATCTTCTTCTTCTACTTCAATTGAATGGCTCATTGATTCTAGAGCATCTTATCATATGGCTAAGGATAAATCCATCTTTTCTACTATGCATGAATGTAACACCAAACAAATAATTGTTGGTGATTATAGATCTCTAAGTGTTGTAAGATCTGGAACAGTTCCAGTAGAAAATGGTCATTTCAATGATGTACTATGTGTTCCAAAAATTTCCTGCAATTTGTTATCAGTCTATCAAATTACTCGTTCAAGTGAAGGTAAAACTGTGACGTTTACACCTCACCAAGTTGTAATCAAGGATTTTAAAAATCCTCAAAATGTCCTTGCTACTGGAACTATTGATGATATTACCAGGTTGTACAAATTTAACAACTTTGGGTCATCACCTTTTCCTTCAGTTTTTGTTGCTCATAGTGATAACTTGAGCAAAATTTGGCATGAGCGATTTGGTCACTAAAATTATCGCTCATTGCAACAACTATGTAAAGACAATATGGTGACTGGTCTTCCGCTAGTATCTTGCAAGGATGGCGTTTGTTCCGGTTGTGTACTCGAAAAACATCGTTGAGACAATTTTAACAAACGTGCCTCTTGGCACACCTCGGTTCCCTTGGAGCTTGTGCATAGTCACTTGTGTGGCCCTCTTCCATCTGCTTCCTTTTTCTGATTTCAAATATTTCTTAAATTTCATTGATGACTACTCCAAACGCACTTGGGTTTACTTCCTAAAACTTAAGAGCGGAGTATTTAACATGTTCTTGGCCTACAAGGCCCTTGTTGAAAAACAATCTGGTCATCCAATTATTAAGTTAAGATCTGAAAATGGAGGAGAATATGTTAACAACAAGTTCACTACTTTTTGTACTGAACAAGGAATCCAACAACAGCACACTATTCCATATACACCACAACAAAATGGTGTAGCTGAACGAAAGAACCGCACTTTAAAAGAAATGGCTAATTTTATGATCCAATCTTCAATATTGAGTTGAGCCCATAAATTGTGCAAATTACATAGTTAATTTCACACCCACTAAATTTTTACAAGGTATAACACTGAAAGAAGCATGGAGTAAAATTAAACCAGATCTAAGTCACTTTCGTGTGTTTGGTTGTGAATCATGGGCTCACATTCTGGATGAAAAACGAAAAGCATTGCAGCCTAAAAGTTAAAAGTGCATATTTGTTGGATATTCTGAAGATGTAAAAGGTTATAGACTTATTCAACGCCATTCACATTAGTATAATCATTAGAAAAGATGTTAAATTTGATGAAAATATCTTTGCCTACGAGCCTAACTTGGCGGGTGTGCCATCTTTGGCGTGCGAGCCTGATTCGGAGATTGTGCCTTCTTCTTCTTCTTCTTCTTCCAGCTTCCTTGAAAGGTTTCCAACTCCATTTTCTGATGATGATAGTGAGGATGAAAATCCACCTCCTCCTGCTCATGTTCCTCCAATTGCACCAGCACCAATACTTTCTCAATGGGTTCGTTCAACATGTGAAGCAGCTGGTGATCTTGCCGCTGATCCTAGAGATCAACGACAAACACGTTCTTAGTTTCAGCAAGCCTCTTCTCTTTTGGCTCAAGTTTCTGAGAATCATGATCCAGAAACTTTTGTAGAAGCTTTAGGAAATCCAGATTGGGATGCATCTATGGATGAAGAATATCGTTCCTTAATGGCAAACGATACTTGGGATCTTGTTCCTCTTCCAAAAGGAAGAAAACTTGTCAGATGTAAATGGGTCTATAGAACTAAGTATACATCAGATGGAAGTGTTGAAAGACTTAAGGCAAGGTTAGTTTCCAAAGGTTTTTCCCAAGTTATGCTGGTGGAGTCTATTCAGAAGTCTTTGGAGCAGTGGAAGTCAGAATCCTTTGGTTGCAGAGGAGTCTTTGTCTCAAGCATTGGCTTGTAATCTGAACTCATTCACTATTGTTAATAAAGAGAATCCTTCTTCCATATGTGTCCAGAATATATTTCATGTATTATGGTTTGATGAATACTTATGATTAAGCACTCTGTATATGATTTATTTAACCTGTTTTATATACATGTATCATCTTGCATTTGGAGGGTTTTCTCTTGACAGGTGAAGGAGAAGCATCCCTGAAGGCTTTGGAGGATAAGCAGAGTGAAAGAGGACAAAGCTAGGATCAACCGTCGTGTATCAGGTGAGTCTTTTCTATCCTCTTATTTCCTTTTCTATACTCTAGAGTCAATTGCCTGCAAGTTTTATGAGTATGTTGGTAACCCCAGACCTTCGGTTATAAGGTGTTTATTCCTGTACAATAGAACTGGTGACTCTGCTGGGGAGCCCAGAATGTTGTAGGCTGTTTATGTCACCCCTGACCAGTCTTTGCCTTGAAGTTTGTGTGTGGTATTTTATCCTGGTTCATGCTTAACATAGTGTTTGAAAGCCTTGTGGATTTTTCTTTTTTTTGAGAAAAATTTTGTACCTGTACGTGGGTTGCTCTCATACACAGTCACGTATATAGGCCTGCATACGTGGGTTTCTCTATTGGACAATCGCGTATAGTACGCGAGTTTCCCTTATACACAGTCGTGTACAAGCCTGAAAATAGGGATTTTTAGGCTAGGGTTTGCTTGTCCCTGTCTTTTTGTAATTCCTATTTGTTAGTTGGCTTTCTTTATGAATACTATGTAGCTAGTCTGAAGACCTTGATGACCACACTTGGTACTTTTTCGTAAAGCCCTTGGGTTTCTTTTGTTTGGATTGTATTCTGTTTTCATTTTGAAGTAGGTTGTCCTGTTTGGGTTATAGGTTGAAGTGTCTCTGTCCGAATCAGTGATCAGGGTTTTGGGCATTGTTTTTTCCAGTCTATCTTTTGATAGTGGTTTATTTGTCACTTACCTTTCTAAGTTTACAGTGATTTCTTGTCATTGTACACACCTAAGCTAGGGTTCCTGTCTCCCTTGGTTGGTTTATTTTTGGTTTTATTGACCTGTTTACTTCAGTTTGTTTATTTTATACAGTTGATTAGATCCAAGTATTCTCAAGTTTAGTGTATTTTAGGTGCGTAGTAGAGTTTGAGCATTTCTAAAAAGTGAAAAGAAAAACATTTTCAAGCTTTTGCATTTGCTTTTGCATAAGTAGTTTTCATTTCAGTTTTAAAAATATAATCTCAAAAACTACAAAAACATAGTCTTAGTTTCTCTTTATCGCTTGCATTTGTTCATCAATCTATATTTACAAAAAGAAAAAGAAGTTTGCTTTAAATAGTAGCAATTTGCTTTCAAAAAATACACCTTTACTTTTTATTTCTTATCGAGTCAAAAACACCATAGTTCATCACTCCATTTCCTTCTAAGTAAGAAAAAGCCCTTTAAAATGAACGCAATAATTAAAATTTACTAGTAATTTTTATTTTTAGGAGCCTTTCACCTACTAGCTTAGGCTAGGCCTGTGGGATAGGAAGTGTAAACTTCCCATAAGTTTTAAAATTCAGAAGTAGTGGACCTTTCTTTAGGTAAATCCTTGACTTTATCAATTGTATATCTCGGAAGCTCCTCTCAAAAGGGAGTCAAGCACGAGGCCACGTGGAGGCATTGGACTGAGGAGATAACCCTCTGATTCCTTATCAAAACGTAAATCAGGAATTTTACGCATCTAGGGATTCTGTCTTAGACAGAGTTTCAGGCTCAGCTACCCTGCCCATGTGTATGAGTCAGGCTTACGACTGTCCCCCCAGACTGTTGGTATAGCTAAGGTAGCCTTTAGTCTCTTGACATTTAGGGTTCATACCTAGGTAAGCCAGAAGGCTATTTCTGGTTCACCTTGGACGAGCTTGGAAGGTAACCCTTGTTGTAAGTGTAGGAGGGCAGTGGGAGATTCCTCCGCTTGTGCCTAAGAACCAATTCAAGGACATCAAGTAATCATTCTTCAGCTTTATTCAGGAAAGCATATCTTTCACCCTTGATTGATTGTTTGAGGCTTTAGGATTTTTTATAGTGTGTGCTCTGTGGTTCTGCCTATGTTTAGTTGGCTTTAGGTTTTGATTTGTTAAATTTTCAATCATGGAGGACCAACCTATAAGAAGGTCAATAAGGTTGTGAAACCTTCCTCCTCTTGTTACATTGGAACCTCCACCTCTACCCCAAAGGCAGAGATTAGACACGGACGGTTCATTTGAACCAGTAGGAATAAGTGAAGTTCTAGGTGAACCAGAACTTATAGCTAACCGTTTTTATCTTGATATGGTCGAGATAGAAGACTTGTAGACTGACGAGTTTGTAAGGAATTTTAACACACCCTTGACTGATTTAAACGATCATGTGATCGTTTAGGTTAGACCTTTTGATTCACCTGTTTTAGGTGTCCCTGTGGGTAGGATTATGTCTTCTGCAGAAGAAAGTTCTTTTGTGTTCACCTCAATCGTTCTGGTTGAAGGGGTACTACCTCCCCCGGTAAGTGCCCCTAGATCTAGTATACCTTCTACCCCTTTGACTCCAAGTGGTCCAACCACCGGTTCACTCAAACCTAGTAGGTACTTCTGGTGATATGGTTACTGGGATTCCTAGTATACCTACTGTTCCTTCTTCCTTTCCATACACTACCCAGAGTGGTCCAGTAGGATCCTCAGCGTTTGTCCAAGGATTTCCTTGGAATGGGGGGAATATTCCCCCATCCACTCCATACATAGGCCCATCACCTTCGTATGTAGGAGTGCAGTTTGGGAACATCACCTCTTATGGGAAAAATTTTCAAACTCCAATTTCGGCCCCATTTACGAGCTCTCCCTTTTCGTTATTTAGCGGAGGGATACCGGCTCCTGTCTTTCAGACCCCAGTTTCGATTGGGACGGCCCAAACTTCTTATACTGCACCTCCCACACACAATCCTATGGCTTACGGATGGAATCTGTTTCAGAGTAATCTACCCACTTCGCAACCGGTGGCAGGGGGCAACCCCACTTTTACCTATGGGCATTCGGGGGTAGGTCCCTCTAATCCCCAGGCTGGCACATTTAGTACCCCAGTTCGACCCAAAATTATGTTCATGGCAACATTAAACTTGCCAGATTTTTCAAAGTTGATGAATGACCCGGTGAGGCATGACCCCTCGTGGCCACCTGTTCCCACCAAATTGCCATCGGACATCCCTAAATTCAAGGGAAAAGTTGGTGAAGATCCTGGGGCTCATGCCACTACATTCCATTTATGGTGTTCTTCGAATTCACTGAATGAATATTCAGTTAGGTTGAGGTTGTTCCAAGGAACCTTAACAAGTACCGCGGCAAAATGGTATATTGAATTTCCTTCTGCTGCTTTCAGTAGTTTATGGGACTTGGCTAGTGCATTTCTTAGCCACTTTCAGCTTTCGGTCCGATATGATTTCGGAACAGACTTGTTATCTACCTTTAGGAAGAACAAGGCTACTCACATCTCGGATCATATCCAAGAGTGGAGGAGGCGAAAGAGCCTTATAAAAGCCACTATCCCTCCTAAGTTCCTTTTAGAGTGGTTCCTTAAATCCTTGTTGCCCTACATATCTAAGGACGTATCCACCTCAGGAGTGACGAATGAAGAAGAAGCCATTCTCAGGGCCCAGCAATTGGATTTGATTTATTCACAATCTGGGATCTTGTATGAGATTATCCCTGAGTCACTAAGGCCTACATACGATGCGGAGAATCCTAAGCCTGGAACCCATGCCCATGGTGTGGTTGGGTCTGTTAACTCTCCCACCGTAGAATATTTGGCTAAGCAACTTCATCAGTTGTCTGTCGAGAAATCTACGATAGAGGCAGTGAAGGCTGCCCCCTCCCCTCAGAGTGCAAATGTTTTTGCACAAACCTCTCAGAAGGGCAATCAGTATCCCGGTGGGAAGAAAAAGAGAGGAAACAAAGGAGAGGGAAACCAAAACAAGCAGAATCTTGCGAATAATGCTAATGGGGGAAAGAAAGAAAAGAAGAAGGTTAAGTTCCCGTGCAAGTTGTGCCACAAGGACCACCTTACTCACCTTTTTCCCCTTATGGAACAAGCCCAAAAGTTGCTTAAAGCTCAACAACCGGCTGTCCTGAAGGATCCTTTTCCCCAAGGACAGAACTCTGCTTCAGCTTCTAATGTAGTAGGGGGCACTCAAAATGCCCCTGACCCAAACTATATCAACATGGTTCGATCTTTGACTTTGTTACAGACGAGGAATAAAAATTATGAGAAAGAGACTTCTGAGAAGGTTAAAGCTGTAGGTGAAACTTCTAACCCTCTCACGATAGAGAAACCTGCTGAAAATATGCTGAAAATACCGAAAGGTGTTTTCAAGAATACCTTGCATAACCCTAATGCTAGAGCTGCTTCAAACTACTCCGTGGTTGAAGATTTAGCCCAAATCCTGTGTGCAATGTCAGCTTTGGAGGTGCTACAGAGTTGTCCCGCCTAGCGAGATGCCCTCTTAGCAGCTTTAGGCAACATGGACTCAACGAGTCTCATGGCGAAATTTCATTTGTCTGATGTTAAAATTCTCCTACCTTACCATGTAGCCTTATCAATAGATGTCATCCATGGTGGAAAGACCATTGGAAGGGCAGTTGTTGATGAGGGTGCTTCTACATGCATTATGTCCTTGACCTGTTGGAAAGCTCTCGGATCCCCAGAGCTGGTCCCATCAAACACTCTACTTACTGCTTTTGATGGAAGGTCCTTCCATATGCATGGTATCCTGCTAGCTTTTGAAATTAAGCTGGCAGGCAAAGTAGTGTCTTTCAAGGTAGAAGTGATTGATGCACCTTTGGACTATAATCTATTTCTAGGAAGAAACTAGACTTATGCGATGTCCGCTATTGCGTCGGCCATTTTTTGTGTAGTGATTTTTCCACATGAGGGAAAGTTAGTTACTATTGATCAACTTGATTATACTCGAAAGGGTCGTTTAGAGTCTAATGAGTCCGCTATGCCATTGGTTGATTAGGTCAAACCTGTTGCACATATCTTGGGGGCGGGAATGTATACATCATTGATGGGCACATTTGATCTTCCAGCCCCGGTTAATTACATTGGTTCTACTAGTATGGGGAGGTCCATAGCTATGGTTGTTGATAGGACTGATCCTTGCGTTCTCCCATCCCCCCACGAACCAGAGGTTACCTTATCAGCAGTGGAGGTAGCTTATCAAGCCATCACTCAAGCCACTATTGATCCCATTACATATCCTCTAACAGACTCAAAAGATCTGGAAGAAGTCTATTTGCCCGCATGGGCAGAAAACTCTTCACACTCTATAGATTGTTTAGACATGGTTTTACCTTCTGATGAAGCCATTTTGGAAGCTATGAGTGGATGTGGTAATATTTGTGAGGATCTTCACCATCGATCCTATTTTCTTCCAGAACTAAGCAGAATAGAAAATCAAGAGTTTCGTTTGAGACTGTTAGAAGATGTTGATATACCTATCAATCCCTTACCTAGGGAAGGAATGTTTTACAGAGGGGAATATGGAAAATATTTCCACCACTATACCTATTAACATCTTTGTAAACCCTGATGTCGTGGAAAAAATATGCATAGGTGAAAATTGCTCTCCTAAAGATATTTCTATCTATACTTCCCTGTTTGAGGAATTATGTGATGTCTTTGCCTGGTCATATGAGGAGATGCCAGGCATAGATCCATCGATTATTGAACACGAAATTCGAACATATCCTGATGCCAAACCAGTTCAACAAAAGTTAAGACCTGTTAACCCGTGCAAAGCGGCCATTGTAAAGGCTGAAGTTGAAAAGCTGTTGAAGGTTGGTTTTATCTTGTTGGAGCAGGGTCCCACAGCTACAGGAAAAGCTTCTACATCGGGACAGGGAAGTCAAAGAATACAGTACCTGAGTGGCCGAGAAGAGAGAGTTTAACCATTTCACTTAAGGCAGCGGCGAAGACAAGAGGGCTCAGCTACCCTCATAAAGGAAAAGGAGTAATGGGCCGAGGCATTGAAGACAAAGGACAGAAGTGGAGCGACCGAGGAAGTGGAACCCATACCCACAATCAGCACTGGGAAGCATGGAAGACTACAGAAAGCTATGGTGTGACGGAAAGCGGCAGCTCAAGTACAGATAGGCCGACTTTCACATTTAGGGTTTTTGGGGTTACTGTTGGGACAGGCCCACAGTGTTGTAACAGGGCGAGACCTTCGGGCCGCCTATATAAGCATGTATTTTGTATCGTAAAAGGTTAGACAATTGGGTAGCTGTTTAGACAGTTAGACAGTTAGCCATTGAGTCATTTAGCTAGCTAAGTGTCTCTAGTGTCTCAGTATTGTAAGAATCGAGCTCTGGTTCTGTTAGTCCATCTGTATTATCTTACTGTAACCAGTAGACGACCCCTTGAGCATGTATGTAACAATCCACATGGATTGAACAATCCGTAGGGATTGAGAGAGAGAGAGAGAGAGAGAGAGAGAAGAAGAGTATATTGTAAGAGAATGCAATATAAGAGAAGAGATCTAAGAGAGAAGGGCTCCTAGCGGTGTACGCGGAGTTTCCCAAAAGATCTCAAGCTGCATATCAGGTTGCAGCGGAACTGTGTTTACTCTCTCAAGATATAATATAAAACCCAGTTCCCATGGACGTAGCTTCCCCCCTGGAGGTGAACCACGTAAAATCAGTGTGTTGTGCAACTATTCATGTGACTGTGCTTTATTTATCTGTTATCTGTTATTCATTACATGAACTTTACTACCAGTTAATGAATGAGTGAATGTATGCTATCTTTAGTTACAGTAGCATGGAATATTAACTATGAGTTGAATTTGTTAAAGTCTTATGTATACGAGTTATCAGTACTCGATGCGCGATAGTTACAGTTACAGTGTTAAGAGATTTCTGCATATTAGTTCAGCAAGTTGAGCATAGTTTATATTAAGTATATTAGACTGTAGGATTCTAAGTGAGGCTGTTTAGCTTAACTATTATACTAAGAGAAGAAGCCTATGGACCGTGAGAGTCATATTGAAGCCTTACCATAAAGGATATCACAGTATAGAAAGGCAATATCGCATTGTCGGAGGAACCACGGTGTGAGATATCACAGGTTAAGAGCCAAGCAGAGGAGATAGTTTATGCATCGCACTAGCATCGGCGATGCGATAAGAGATCGCTCCCTCCCAGGACCAGGGAGTAAGAAAGGTCACCATCACAGAGAGAACCCGCTAACTGAGAACAGTCGCACGACCACCAGGATGCTACAGAACCTAGTTGAGGACACTTGAGTCTTCAGCCAACCCATCCAAGATCACTTCGGGTGAGACTTCAGACCGTTCTATGGTCTGTCGCCGAAAGGGCCAGTGAGCTAGGGGTTTTGTTGGTACATTAAAGGAAACCCGGGTCTACCCAGAGAGACCAACAAATGGTTCTGTTGCCGGTTTTGAACAAACTGACGAGCTAATGTTCTGTTGGCATCCTACTAAAGAAGAAATTAACCACTGGGTTGAGTCTTAGGAGAAAGAATTTGCTGAAAATGAAAACAAGAGTCCTAGACTGAGTACAGAGGACTGGTTACAAAAACATATCTTCACTGACCTACATACGATATTTTTTGAGACCTATGCAAATGAGTTGTATGACTGGTTATCAAAGTTGACTGATAAGAATATATTCAAGAAGAAAAGAAACATTGTCTGGGCACCAGAGCTGATTCAGACCGTGAAAAGCGTTGATAATCCCACTTCGTGGGCAGTAGACTTCTGGCTTGCAAGTTTGCTGGAAAGCTTTGTTACAGAGTTTGCAGTCGATCAAAGAAAGAGCTTCAGTGAAGCAGAGAGGTACTTATTCAAAGGATATCGCGGTAAGTACCTAAGCTCTTTAAACTTGTCCATTAATATGTTATTACATGAAAAAGGAGTAATGGATATAGTCTCAGATGAATAAGTAAATAAGTGTAATGTCACAAGAGTTTGAGAGTGACTTTGATGAAATTGGATGTACACGTAGTGGTAAGAAATATAAAGTAGATTTCAGATCTTCTTTCTTTGAAAACAGTTCAGACACTACTAGAGAATAGAGTCCAAGTAATATAGAGAGAACAGTAGGGGGTATCCCTTACCACCCTTATACCCCACAGAAAGCAACCAGGACTAAGAATAATCCCGCAGGAACTACATCTAGTAGTTCACATACAATACATACTACCACTACATCACCTACACCTACACTGCTGACTGGTACTAATACAGCAAATCAGCATCCACCACGTAGAAACAGAATGGGGGATGACATGAAGTTACCTACCTTCAAGGGTACAGGGGTAGAATACCCGGAACAGCATTGGTTCTTATGTGAAGCCATATGGACCATTAAAGGGATCCAGGATGATAATATTAAACTTGTCCAGTTGGTCACTACACTTAGAGACAGAGCCTTAACATGGTATATGAAGTATACAACAGCACCAGCCAGAACACTTGTACAAGTCAAGACCACAATGATTAAAGAATTTAAGAAACCTAAGTCTGAGTCACAATGCATTATAGAGCTTAAAGACATCAAACAACTACCTACAGAGTCAGTATGGGACTTTGATCAGAAATTCAAAGCCCTCATAGACCAAGTTAGCTTTGAGTTTGCGCCGGAGTAGCATAAGGAATGGTTCATCGCAGCACTGCTCCCTCACATCAAACTTCCATTAATGCAACAGAGACTCCATACACAGGATGAAGCGTTGGAAATGGCAATGAAACTAGAGGCCTCACCTCTAGCTGAGACTAGTACAGGTATGACAAACCTGCAAAACCAGTTAGCTAATCTCACATTACAGATGCATGAGATTAAGAAAGGGAAAGAGATTGCACAATAGCTATGGTGTACCAAGTGTAAAGGACAGGGCCATACTAAGGATAACCGTCCAGTATTTGTTGAATATTTAGCAAGTGGGGCTCCTAACCCCTTATTACAGATTCAAGGGACATGGTGTGAACTCTGCAGAACAAGAGGACATCGACCACCGGAATGCCCTTTACTTCATAAGTATGTACAAACCCCTAAGAACTTATACTGTAACTTCTGCAAGTCAGTAGGTCATGATGAACATAATTTCTGAGCTTATGATCTCATGGTCGATAGAAAGCATGACTTGTACAGAGTCCAGTCAGAAACACCTGGTCCAGCAGCAAGACCATAGCATGAACCAGCTCGTGATGGCCGTGGAGGAGGATTCATAGGATGAGGCCGTGGAGGAGGATTCAGAGGATGAGGCCATGGAGAAGGCTTTGGCCATGGAGGAGGCTTTGGCCATGGTGAAGGCTTTGGCTGTGGTCGTGGACCT
Organism: Pseudotsuga menziesii; assembly: GCA_001517045.1. Lineage (NCBI taxonomy): Eukaryota > Viridiplantae > Streptophyta > Pinopsida > Pinales > Pinaceae > Pseudotsuga > Pseudotsuga menziesii. Next base: position 175,810 of record LPNX010055129.1, read on the forward strand.
ATTACTTGTTACAATTGTGGAATTGTAGGACATTATGCTAGGGATTTTCAAAACCCTACTACAACATGTAACTATTGCAAGTCCTATGATCACACTATAGAAGAGTGTCCGACCTTGATAGCCAAGATTAGAGACCCTAAGCCAGTAGTACACCAGAACATCCATCTTATCACCACTGAGCATAAAGAGCTAGAACCAAAAGTCAACATTGTGACTCGCAGTGGTGCTTCTACTAGTCCGGCATCGCAGGATGCAGAAAAGAACACAGGTTCGGAGTGGGTGCGCAAAGCCACTACTAAATTAACACCACTCGACCTGCAGAAGAACAAAGAAACATTCTAGGAATCTCAACCTTTCTTTGATGACCCTACATCATCAGGATCGCAGGTACTGCCATACAGGGGCATACCGCAGCAAACACATTGTGGCGTTAGTCCTGTGCAGATATCGCAGGCTACCACATCGGGAAGATGCGAAGAGGATGAGTCGACAGGAAGTGTACAATCCTTCCTACGAAGTTTCTTGAAACTCATTAGAAATGAGAAAGCTATTGGAGATCTTCAGCACATCATAGATCAGTGTCAGCCATCTTCTTCCGTGAGCAGTGTGTTGCTGCCGCAACCTGTTTCCCTGATTTTAGTCTTTACTTAAACTCAGGGACCCCTCCTTGTCATTTGTTGCTCAAACCTACTGATTGAAAGTTTGGCGTCTTGGAGCTGATCTTGTGTTTGAAATCGATTGCTCGACTTTTAAGTGTTTAGCCAAGTTAGTTTGAGTCGTGCGTTTTTCCTGGTACCCGTCAAAGTTTAAAATTTTGCATGAGCAGGGGAAAAGATGGTTTTTAGGGTGAAATTTAATCCTAGCTATGATGTTTTCTCTCTTTGGATCGGGCCTCTTTTGGAGGAGGTAGAGTCCATTTTCACCCGTCGTTGCGGCCCTCAGAACAAAGTCTCCGCTTGACCCACTTCTCTCCGACGCCCGATTCGGGTGGTGAATCGCTTGCCCCAGAATTCCGGTGCACTCGACGTTGCGGCTGGGTAGATAAAGTCGGGCCCCGACTTGAGTTTCACCCGACGCCCGAACTATCGCCTTTGCAGCTCCCGTCGCCTATCCGTAGCTTGCATCCCGTCCGTCGTTGCGGGTGGCGGAGCAGTCTGCCCACCGAACCACTCTCCTCCGCCGCCCGATCACCTACGACGCTCGTTTTCCACTTCCTCTCTTCCCGTGCTCGCCCGCCGTTGCGGCTCCCCCGAAACTTACCCATCCGATGTCTGATTTTTAGTCCACCCGACAGCCGTTTCTCTTCATAAGTTTTCACCCTTAAAGCCAGGCCAATTTCTTTGTGAATCTTTCACTAGGGTTATAAAATTTTGATGGTTGATGTCTCAAGTTAGTGGATAATGTGCATAAATTTCGTGCAGGGAAAATCACAGGGGTCACGAAGGTGGCATGCGGCAAGAAAAGAGACAACCCAAACAGATGACAAAGGTGCTACTGAAGCGTTTCAGCAGTTACTATCAGAAGGTAAAACGTTTATTCAAATGATTGAAGAAAACGAAACGGCCAGGAAGGAAACTGAATCGCCAAGAGCG
>LPNX010055151.1:0-39807 GCA_001517045.1 Pseudotsuga menziesii
TATATATATAATGTTATATTTTTATTTATATAACATTGCCTTCCCCTTAGAGAAGCTTTGTCCTCAAAGCTTAGAGAAGACATGGCTTATGTTTGATTTTTTTCTTGAATGTTATCTCTCGATCTTTTGTGTTTAGTCATTGCGACATTTGATCAAACGAGGCGATACAAGTTATGAATTTCCTAGAAGAACTACCGCATTCTCTCTGATGTGGTCCATCCCAAATCCATTTTTATCGAAGTTATTTGATCATTTTTTGGGATGGGTCTTCTTCTTTGTTATTTTTTATTTTGATTTGATGTTCTTGCTTGTCTGACCTTATCTCTCCTCTATGTGTGTTCATTTTGACCTTAATAAAAATTAAAAATAGAGCAATGACCTCCCAACCTAACATTATAATCGTTTACCCACTGCAGTCTTCACGAATGGCCTCACGGCCTTAATAGAGTTTGAGAAAAATAAACTACAGAGTGTTTAACCATGGCAACATCCATATCACAGATATAGGAAACAAATCGACTGTATAGATATTATCAAGCCCCTACGGGAGTATCTTTTAAAAAACAAAAACTCAACAAGTTTTGGAGCAATAGTCGAAAAGACTGCTCAAACACACCACAAGTTTAGAAATCTGTCCTTTAAAACCACATCAAGCTAAATGAGTACATTACAACCCTTCAACATCATAGTCGAGGAAGATATATATTATTTTAAAAAAAATGTCAGAGGGAAAAAACCAAGGAGGTTACCATTGCTCTAACGACAAGGAAATGCAGAAATTAGTCCAAGCTAAGAGAACGTCGGTCAAGCCACAAGTCCCACAAGCCACAGAGCCACGAGAAACGAGGTGACAGGTCTTACCAGGACCAAAACTTCAAAAAAAGCAGCGACCATTTAAAATCCAAGAACAGTAACTCGTAACTAATCCTCCTGCAGACGAAATTTATACATAGGTTAGGCAAAAGTTCATAGATAAATCTTAGAAAAACGATAAGGTGAGTATGGGTAGGACTTACCCTGCAAACATTTTGTTAAAGTCACCATGTGAACCAAAAGTTCGACACTAGAGCCACCCAAGCAAGCTGCACCATTACAGCCAGGGATGAATGGTGTCGAGGGCCGAGAACCTCGACTCCTCCACCATCGGTTTCACCATAAAAAACTACATAGTAAGGCAATTAGAGACTGGTTGAACTGCGCAGAGGGAAAGGAAAAAAATGAAATGCTATGTTGCGACAGTATCACAACAAACAGACTGATATCGTTTTTCGAGGCTCATTAAACCCTAGGGTTTATGAGGTGACAAGTAGGCGACTTCCAGCTGGAAAGCCGAAACCTTCACGTGGTCTGTTTAAATGCATCGTGGTGTTACAACTTTACCACCCAAATCCTATAGTTCCAAGTTTATATTATTTGATGCAATGACAATTTTTATTTGTATGCTCGCTTACCTTAGGTTAAGGACAAACCTTGTTCCTTTGTATTTTACTTTGGCCCTTGTTTAGAATCTTGTTGCAAACCCTTAGCTTAGATCCTTGTTTAGCTCGGAGGTTGTAAGCCCTCCGCCGTCACTACCTGTAAAGAAAGTACATAAGGGTGCATTAGCCATATGAGCTAAGAAGACCCGTATCTCATTTTCCCCTAGCATCTAAGTAGGGTCATCCAAAGAAGAACATAAACAACAAGCACAATGACTTTAACCGACAGAAAATAAAAGTGACATTCTTTCATAAAAGTAAAGTAGTGTTTCCATAGTATTAAGTCGCAACATAAAATCATCGTAAATGGACATTTATGTCAATGGATAAAATTCTACAAACTTCCTTTAAGAATATTTTAAATTCAGTCATCCTTTGGTTGCAATGAAACATATGTTACATTTTATGGTTGTCCTAACTGTGTCTTTTATGTGAAACACAACTTAAATCAATTGTAAGAGCTCTTTTATTGTTTATAATTACAATTAGTTCATTTATTAATTTTTATTTTACGAATTTTGAAGATGTTACATAATATTTTTTTTGTAAAGAACAAAGTTAATTCAACAAAAAACAATTTAAATGAGTCTTTAAAATAGATTATAAAAACACTAATAAGAAAGTATAATAATTATGTAAGTAGATATTGGATAGCAAGAATAAAAAATAATTCTTAAATCTTTATTATTATAAATAACAATAAAAAAAACATACTTATATTTACTTTTTAAATAAATAAAAGATAATAAAACATTTTCCATCAATAATACATCTTTGGAGAATAAATAAAAGATAATTAAACCTCTTTCATGAAAAATACACCCTCCCTTCTAAAAAATATAATGTAAAAATTGTTAATACTTATCACTGCTTAAAGATCAAAGTCGGGTATAAATATCATTATTATATTTAAAATTATATTTTCATATAATAAAAAAACTCAATTTAATTAAAAAAATATATTAATAATATTATTATATAAAAGTTAAAGTATTATAAATTTATTAACACTTTACCTAATATTCCGTATATGAATAAATAAATAAAAACGGCACCTGAGTGATGTCTATTTCAAATTTGTCCCTCACTCGATTTTCATCCAAAGATATTGACGCTTTATTCTTATTAATTCTGCAATTTGAATCCACAGTTACTTATCAGTATCACATACAATGGAATCAATCAACTTTCCTTCCGTCCAAAGATCTATCAATCATTCACAAAATCCTTCTTGAGTGTTAAAAATGGAGCTGTATAAATATGCAAACAATAATTAGCTTGCTACAGGTTATTTAATGGGCTGGTAGCAGGTACGTTTTTCTTTGGATCGCAAACAGTTTGATACCTAAAGGGTACATGCCTGCTATTGCCCTGGGCTGGTAGCAGGTATGTTTTTTTTGGGATCTCAAACAGTTTGATACCTAAAGGGGTACATGCCTGCTGTTGCCCTGGCTTGTAGCAGGTTGGTTATTGTGGGCCGTTTAAATAAGAGAATATTTTGATTTTCAATTTACTTTTAGACATAAATAAAATTTAATTCACAAAATCTATAATTTCTGTTATTTATTAAACAATTACTCTATAAAAATCTAACAATATTTTTACCTGTTTTGAAAATTCCTTACAAATTCATGATTAGAAACTGATAAAAACGACCCCGAAAAAAGGAAAAATTCGTCCCCTATTTAAACAACTCGGTTAAAAATAAACACACCAACCAGCCTACTTAGTAGATTATCCATTCAACTTTATGCCATTTCTTATCACTTTTCAACTTTGTCGGATTCGAAATTGGATATCCACCGACGAGATATTGAAGAGCCCTGCCCCGCCACAAGACTCGGCTTCATTCTTCTTTTATTTTATCAAGAGAGACCGTGTCCACTACGGGTGTCAGGTTTCAGGGGGATTTTTATTAATTTATTAATATAGACAACAACGACTCCTCTCCATTGAAAAGAAAAACAGTTGGGATCTTAAAACATATATACAAAACCCTGGTTTTCATAGTTTCCAAGCAAGAAATAAATCATGAAGATTTCCACAGTTGGGTTTTTCACAATCCAATCCCCACTCTCATCGCCCAGAGCTCAAGCTCCTGTGGGATTGATGTCCCAAACAAGTCCCACAAGCAGCCCAGTTTCAAGAAATCAGCAGAGGGCCGGCAAGAGGGTATTAAGGGCTTCTGCCAGTTTCAATGGCAGAATCATCAGTGCCAGTTGTGCAACAGAGGAGAAGAGGGATATTGCTTTCAGAAGAAAAAAGAATCACTATGCTCTTTTGGGTGTCCCCTGTGATGCCTCCCACAGTGATATAAGGGCTGCATACAGAAGACTAGCACTGAAATACCACCCTGATGTGATGCCCCTGCACCAGCTTGAGACAGCCACTGAGCTTTTTTCAGAGATAAATGAAGCTTATGTTACTCTGTCTGATCCACAGAAGAGAAAAGCATATGATAATCTTCATCTCTTACCCAATTTTGACACTGACAGGACTGCAGCATCTCCAACCTCCTCCTCCTCATTTGGGCATTGGAGAAGAAGGAATTGGGAAACAGATCAGTGCTGGTGTTGATGGGGAATTCTGAGCGTGTTCTTATTTTGAAGTCCAGTGCCTGGATTTTTGCAATCTATTAGAGATGGGTAAAACCTGTAAGGACCGTACCTTCTAATGAAGGCAAAAGAAAAAAAAAAAACTTTGATACGCGGGCAAAATTTGTTATATTCGAGGCTCTGGTGTATTTCTTGCCCAGAACCTGTTACCTTGCTAATTTTGAATGCTAAGATTGTAATATGACATGGAAGAGGCCGAAAATAAGGCAGCTGTAGGCGTAAAATCTACATAGAGGCTGGGAATGCAGTAATATGTTTATGTTCTGGAATTTGAACTCTGCCTCTTGTAAAAATATATTTTACCAAGCAGATGCAACAACATCGTAATCTTTTTGGTGGGCTATTTGTCTGCACGATTTTTAGCGCTGTCATAAGAGTAAATGATTGTCACTCTTCAGTTATTCGTTCTATATATTTTCTGGATCCAAGACACTCCGGGTGCATAGGTCTTCCAAGCACAGAAATCCGGTTGCACCCGAATTTGACATGAACTTTCCTGTTGGTCGTTTTGATGGTGCTGCACAGTTTTTTGGTTTGGCATCAAGTGCTGGTGTTGGTCGTTTTGATGGTGCTGCACAGTTTTTTGGCTTGGCATAAGTGCTGGTGCTGATTTGTTAAGGTTGCTTTTCAACTCTCATTACTTTTTTTTATAGGTTATTGGAGACTCTAAAGTTATTATTGATTGAGATGTAGTCTTTGTGTTGTTTTTTTAGACTCTAAAGTTATTATTGATTGAGCTTTACAGAGATGTAGTTTTTATGTTGTTTTTTTGGAGACTCTAAAGTTATTATTGATTGAGGTTTACAGAGATGTAGTCTTTATGTTATTTTTTTTGGAGTGGTAGAAATATCGGATCCAGCTCTACAGAGATATAGTCTTTATGTTGTTCTTTTGGAGTGGTGGAAACATCGGATCCAGCTCTACAAAGATGACTCTTTATGTTGTTCTTTAAGAGTGGTGGAAACATTGGATCCAGCTCTACAGAGATGTAGTCTTTATGTTGTTCTTTTGGAGTGGTGGAAACATTGGATCCAGCTCTACAGAGATGTAGTCTTTATATTGTTCTTTTGGAGTGGTGGAAACATCGGATCCAGCTCTACAAAGATAGAGTCTTTATGTTGTTTTTTCAGAGTGGTGGAAACATCGGATCCAGCTCTACAGAGATGTAGTCTTTATGTTATTCTTTTGAAGTGGTTTATGTTGTTCTTTTGGAGTGGTGGAAACATCAGATCCAGCTCTACAGAGATATAGTCTTTATGTTGTTCTTTTAGAGTGGTGGAATCATCGGATCCAACTCTACAGAGATGTAGTCTTTTGGAGTGGTGGAAACATCTGATCCAGCTCTAGGAGCACTCCTCTTCCATATGTTTTCATCATGTCTTCGTGGAACACGATTAGGATGTTGATGTTCTGTCCAATAAAGGCATGTCCTCCAGAAGGCAGATTACAGTGCAAAGAATGGAAAGATAAAGTTTCGACTTCTCGATATTGCATTTGCAGACTGGATTTGTATCTTTTGAGATCGATGGCATTTTTTTTTGAACCTTGGGGGTATTTTGTAATGCATTGTCTTTTCAATTACGGCTATTGAATATCCATATGTATGTGTTATTTTTTTTATAGGTTATTGGAGATTCGAAAGTGATCATTGATTGGGCTACAGATGTGGTCTTTATGTTGTTCTTTTGGAGTGGTTACAGATGTGGTCTTTATGTTGTTCTTTTGGAGTGGTGGAAACATCCAATCGAGCTCTAAAGCATTCCTCTTCCATATATTTTTGTCTTTGGGTAAGACGATTCATATGCTGATTCTCTGTCCAAGAAAGGCATATCCTCTCCCGAAGGCATATTACAATGCAAAGAATGAAAAGATGAAGTTTTGATCTCTGGACATTGCATTTGTTGACTAGATTTATATCTTTTGGGATGGATGGTATTTTTTGAACCTCCGCGCTATTTTGTAATGCATTGTTCTCTCAGTTACGGCTATGTTTTTTTTCACAAGAAAAATGCTTATCTTATATATTAATGAAGTATAAACCAGTTACATATATTGCCTCAACATTTTCCAGTTTTACAATTCAGCATATAAAACATAAAAAACATCTAATTCTCCCATTTACTGTCATTACAGTTTCTTTTATATCCATCCTTTAATAAACTATTACATCACCCAAACCTATAACCTGAAAGCAACAGAGTGCATACTTTCGTAGAGCAGAGCCCTCCATTAACTACCAGCTGACTAAACAAAGGGCCAATAGAAATTACAAACAAGCTTGTCATCCCTCCATACCTCAGAGTGGAAAATGCAGTCCATCATCCCTATACCAACCTTCGATAAAAGATCCGCTCCAGTATTGAGTTCACGAAAGACATGCTGGAAAGAGATGTCTGAAAATGATGATATCAGCAGTCTGGTCTTCGCCAACCACTGTTTCAAAAGGACATTCTACAGATATGATTCCCCTTTTGCCCACCCAATAACAATCTTTGAGTCCCCTGCAACAACAATCCGTCTTACCTCTACCTGCAACTGAAAGCAATGCCCATAAAGCCAACAATAAAGCCAACACTTCCGCTTTTGTGTTTGACCCAATACCAGCCTTCATCTAGCCCTTTATGATTTCCTGGTTGTTTATTCTGATAATATAACCAACACCACAAACTCCATTTTGCTCAGCCCATCGAAATATCCTATGGGCCATCCTTAGGAAAAAAAGGTTATTGTAAAACACAACACTTCAGAATCTTCAGTGGCTTAAGCCAGTCACCAAATTCACCAATAATGCTAGCAGATACCCTTATCAGACAGCTCCATTGATCTTCAAACAAAACTTTGTTCCAAATTTTCCGAATACCCCAAAGCTCCATTGATCTTCAAACAAAACTTTGTTCCAAATTTTCCGAATTTTGCCTTAGTGATCCAATTGAAGAGATCTACCTTAAAATTTCGTGATGTATATTCGTAATGTATGTGTTACAAATTAAATAGACTATTGTAAAGAGTTTTTATATAGTTTGATTCATTTTAGTGAATAACAATTAAAGAGTTTTTATATAGTTTGATTCATTTTAGTGAATAACAATTAAATAGAATGTTGTAAACAGTTTTATGTATGATTTGATTCATTTTAATGAATAATAATTAAATCATTTTTTTTAACCTGTTGTTTTCCAATATGGTGTGGCTAAAATATGTGCATGTGTAAAATGGATAATTCATTTTTCTAATAGATACTTATTTGTGTTTTATATAGATTTGCATTTTGGTCATTAGGCCAAGTTGATGGTAAATTTTGAATTTTTTCAAAACTACTTTTTTAATTTAATGGTTAAAAATAATCCATTTTTTAAAACAGTAAATTGCTTTACTGGTTTTAAAAAATCCATCTTTTGAACTTCTTTAGTAATTTTTGTACAAGTCATTTTATTAAGAAGTGGTTGAGGCCTCATTTACATAGGTGTACAAGGTGGATAGGGATATAGTAATAAGAGTTGTGATTTATTTTTAAGTGAATATTATTGTATTTGCAATCCTTAAAAAGGCAAGTAAATAATGATTTCAATTTTGAACATTAATAAATGTTTGTTTACTAATGTTATGTTCATAGTGTCGTTCTATTAAATTGGTTTTTATAGTTATAATTTTACCTTTTTTTTTCATACTTTTTTTTCTTTCACTGAAAAAATCTTATTTTATTTCTCATTCTTGAAAGACAAAATACACTCATGAGATGTCTGTGCACTTGGTACTCTACTAAGATTCAAAAAGTGCCTTCATTACATTCAGTAGGTGTCTCGACACTATATTTCTACCTATCTTGCTCTAAATATATGTTCCAACAACCAAGGAACACTTGTTGGCATGATCTTTGTCGACCTAGGTTCATATCCTCGTTCGTCAACAAACTCAAGATATCGACCCGACATTGGAGATCTCCGTCGGCAACACCTACGACGTAGATGAAGTCTAACTCGAGATATCTTATTGGGAACTGCCAGAACCCAATTTTTCAGTTATGAGGGGGATGTCCCTATTATAGCACTATCAGACAACTTGACTAAAACCCGAAATAGACCTTTGTCCCAAACATTCATTAACAAAGATAGCCTATTGATCCGTCGACATATATAACAGAATATAACATAAAGCATTAGCACATAATTAACTCATTTAGATGTGCGACACACACACACACACACACATAAGTTCATTCAAAACATGGTTTGCACAACACATTCAAATCGGCTCATTCACCATAGATATGCATTCAACACAATCACAGACATTAAAGACACATAGAGACAAGATATAACATGGAAACCCATCCAGGAAAAACCACAAAGGTGCTCTTCATCTGGCATGAGAAATGGTTTAGGACTTTTGGTCTGTGCACTTAGCTTGCAGACTTTCTTTTGATATTCTTTACAATTCATGTATTCTTCTCTTGTCTCATGCTCTTTGGTTTGGGTCTCTCTTTCTTTCTTGCTCCCTGAATGGCCCGCTCTGCACACAGCTTGGATCAATGCTTTTATGCTTTACAACTCTTGTTTTCTTTTTTCAGTCATCTGCACATAGCTTGGATCGACACCTTATGCTTTTGCACTTCTTGATTTAATCGTTGACTAACTCTCAACTGTCAGTCGATAGGTTGTCTTTCTAATTTAACCCATCCCATTACATCTAAAAATAGGCACTATCGGCCCAAATTACAATTATGCTTTATTACTAAAAGCAAGCTTTTAGTCTAACTAACTCTTTACCAAAAATAGGTCGACTCCTTGTCTCGGCCTACTTTCTTCCTCTTTTGTCACGCCTCCTTCCGCCGTGGTCTTTGCTTGTCTTGTGACCGGAATCTTCATCTTTCCGAGCAAAATTATGTCTAACTTTTCCTAGGGCTAACAACACCATGAGTGGTATCAAAGCACTTCCATATGTTGTCACATGTTGGAATTTTAGAAGAAATTCTTTTAGGCTGGAGATGTGTTACGACGCATTTAAATAACACAAATATTTATCACTAAATAACTAACCCTATGGTTGGGGAATAATACATAAAAAAAATACAATTGGCGATGGCATATGAAAACCTTTCTAGGGTTCATTACATGTCAACAGTTTGTGAAATACCTATTTGCCTGCTTGATTTAAGATGTTGATAACTTATTAAATTGCATCAAACAAGCACAGTGGAAGAATATATTTATCTTTTGAGCATTTCTCTATCATAACATAAAATTAACTAATGACTTTTTAAAGCAATGCTTTAGTAGTGACCTTAAGGAGGGCATCAAAGTCCAAGCTATGTGGTTGGAGGCCACTCAACTCAACCATTGTGCTCAAGTTGTGTCTTATTCCTAGTCCAAATATTCAACTTTGGTCCATGTCCACATCCAAATGTGGTGGCCCCTCAACAACCTACTCCACCCCTCAAGATCCACAAGTTGACATGGATTGAAATGACAAAATTGCAACTCAAGGGTCTCTACTGCAACTTTGATGAGAAGTGGTATTTGGGGCATAAATGTAAGGAACACAAATTATATATGACCATATGTAATGGTGCGACTGATGATGAAGTTGATGAAGGGACTCGGTTGGAAATCAACCCCCCACCTGAGAACATTCATCTTCCTAACTAATAAGGTGAAGAACCCCATATTTCTCTCCAAGCCTTGATCAATATTTCCTCTCTCTAAACATTACTTTCAGTCGGTTATATCAAACATCAAAAGGTCAGTGTATTAACCTACAGTGGCTACACTCATAATTTTAGTCATTGTTGAGTCACCTAAGAAACAAATTATATATCCACGTTGTTAACAACATCCAAATTATGATTGCCAAGGGGTATCTATGAAGTGGTTTGTGTAAAAATGTGAAACTTCAAATGGCAATTATTCCCTTAAAACTACATGTCGCCTTTGAAATGGGTGACTATGATACTATTTTGGGTTATGAATGGTTGAGAACATTAGGCCCCATCACCATAGGTTTCTTGGAGTTATACATGAGTTACAAAAGGATGGGCATTCCTACACACTCAAAGGTCTCAAAGTAGGATCTTGAGAAATAGTTAGCTCTCATCATATGAAAAAACACCCAAATATTGGTTGTTCTAGCATCATTTCACAATTCCATGATGGTCAATCCTTTGAGGTTTCTTCTTAGCTAGTTCATTTGGACTTGAAGTTAGTTTTCAACAAACAACAACAAGTCTTTGAAGTTCCTCAAGGGCCAAAAGAATGAAACTAAGAAGATAGTCCATGAATTATTGGCAATGGTTGTCATTCGTCCTAGTGCCAAACCCTACTCCTTCCCAGTTATCATGATTCTTAAAAAAAAGGTACTCGTTGCACATGTCTTGACTTTTGAGCTCTTAACAACTTGATTGTCAACACGTGTCTTGACTTTCGAGCTCTTAACAACTTAACTGTCAAGGATAAATTTACCATTAGTATTATTGATTATCTCTTAGATGAACTAAATGGCCCTAACTTCTTAGCAAACTTGATCTCTACTTAGGTTATGATCACAAAATTCACATGAATGAATCTAATATTCTTAAAATTGGTTTTTGTACTAAGGTCATTACACATTTTTGGTGATGCCTTTTGGTCTTTGTAATGTGCCTTCCACTTTTTAGAGTGTCATGAACAAAATCTTAAGGTTTTGATTGATTGGGTTGATTCATTAAAAACTTTGTCAAGATTGATGTGGGCTATAATAGGGATACTTTTAAGATAGAGTATGAAGAAATGAGGAGGGAAGTGCAAGTGGACCTAAGTGGCCAAGTTCTAGAGGATGTTGGATCTTAGAGTTGTAAATGTCAATGAAAGGTACATTGTGATTTCTTTTTCCTATCAACATTTTAGACAAATGTGTATTGATGTAGCTTCTTGCATTGATAAGTCACCCTTCCTTCTCCGAAATGTGACATAAAAACTCTTAATGATTTATGATAGTTAACAATCTTAATAATTTATGATAGTTGAGAATCAAACATGTAGATGATAATTTCTAAAACTAGATTGTCATCCATAAACATAATAAATATGTGTTTCTTTTTAAAAATGAAATTTGAATCTACAAAACATAAAATATATACATATTTTGTAACACCTCGGTTTTGACCCCAATTGCATTAAATTGTAAATGATGTAAATAACGTTATTAAATCATGGTGTGGAGCTCAAGGAAAAGGCCTCACCATTGATTTAGCGTTTTATGTTTCGGCAAATAAAATCGATGCCGATGAAATTTCGTGCTAGCCAGGCACATTATAATTTTGGACATCATGTAAATATGCAATTAATAAAAAATACCCACAACTAGCTATGCCAATGCAACATTAAAGAGACGGGGGCATGATTTCACAAGGAATAGGGAGGAAAAATATTCAAACCCTGAGCCAATAGTGTTGAGCCAAATGTCAAAGGGGAAACCCATAAAGCTATCAACTACCCATTTTGTCTTTTGTGCCCAATCATTTATTTCTTCCATAAATTGGTTGAGGAAGTTAATGCATGGGGGTTGGAAGAGTATGGTAGTCAAATTCGAATTTGAGAAGCCATCAGTTTTTGGAAAAAACGTGTTTTCGCTTATGGGGCAAATAAATGTCCAAAAGTGTTGCCCATCCCATGGTTCACTCATTTCCTTCATTTTCCTCACTCAACGGAAGCTTGTTGGGCTCTCTCCCTCATGTTTTTTCCTTCCTCACACAGTTGAAGCTACCTATGCGTCTCTACTTCACGTTTTCAACTATTCTCATCATTTTCCATGCCCACAAAATCCGTTTTTGTGTTGCTGAGGGAATGACCAACATAGATTCACGATTTTGGGGTTTAAAGCAGTCGTTTTTGCTCATGCAATGCCCATAATCATTTTTTAATTTGATTTGCTCACCCAGGGGTTGATTTTCCCCGTTTACCAATCTGTTTTTGATTCACATGACGTTTTTGTCCATACCCGACACTTGTGATTTGTGGTTCTGTAAAGCCTTGTTTGGTTTGACTGTTAGGAGTGGAAGAGGCCTAGAATTGGCTTAATAAATCTAGTGAAGAGAGGAACCTCACAGAGAGATCAAGAGGGGTTGGTTACTCTTCTTTGCACACCCTGAAGAGCATTGTAAGGGAAGGTATGGCTTGAGGGAACTGTGTAGCAGTGAAGGGAATACTTCCTTGTGTTGGGTGGTGTAGGAATTGTGGAGGCCAAGTCAGATCTTGTGTAAGTGTCCATAGCTCTGTGGTTGAGCTCACTAGCTTAATAATTCTCCTTCCCACTGCCTTAGTAGCTTGATAAACCCAACGGTGTTTGGCTTGATTGACTTTGATGTGTATTTGACTATGTGTGAGCCCGCTGTTTGCTAGTTCTTTGTGGAAATCATGCCCATCTCGGTGGTGGCAGTGGTGCTGAGAGATTGATGAGCACATTGACCTACGGTTGGGTGGAACGTTGCAGTGACATCGCTGATTGCGAGACAACTCATTTTTAAAATAATTATTTCTTGTATTTAACTCTACAATGTATTTGTTTTATAAGTTATTATGAACATGATAAATGTGTTGAATGATATTTGCTTCCACTGTATATTAGATTATTGTTTACTATTATAAAATTAGATTAAAAATATAAATAATGCAAACATTGAAACCTTTTATCAAAGAGTAGATATAAGTTCTTTTCGAGGAAACCAATAAACTTTACTATGTCTATGTCAATTTTCAAATGGATCTTTCACTGACTTAAATGGAAAGCTGTTAACGCACGCAAGCACTCGGCTGCACCTTCTGATCACATGCGAAGGAATCCTTCTACAACTCCAATCAATTTCCTCTCCGGCTAAAGGTCCATCTCATCAAAGCATCAATCAACGCACTATGCGACGAAAGATGATTGAATGTTCTATTACAGAAATAAGAATCAAATGGCAATGTCTATTTTTTTTAAACTAATATTTTTTTAATAAAATTAAAATATAAAAAATATCATATAAGTATAATATTTTTACTTCAAAATAATATAGATTCTATTTTGAAGTATTTTGATAATTAAAAAAAATATAAATTATAGTATTTATATTTTTATTTAATATTTAGTGTAAATAACAAAGGAGTAATTTAATTATTTTAAACTTTTTACATTTTTTAAATATGTCTTTTGCTTTGTTTATTTATTATAATATTATATTTGAAAAACTAATAAATTATAACATTTTTATTATTTTTATTTTCAAAAGTGGCGATAAAAATGACTTCTAGTTATTGGACTATTATGATTAGCCCTCTCTTAATTAAGTTATATAGTATTATTTTAGAAAAGAAGATCAATTAATGGCTAGAAATGGAAGGTAAGGGGCTAAAGGCCAAGCAGGTTTTAGAAGGAATCATTCAACCATGGACCACCTCCTTACACTTAGGATCATTGCAGAGGAATCTTGTAATAATAAGTCTGGCCTATTTTGTTGCTTTTTGGATTTGAGAAAAGCTTTTGATACAGTGCCTAGAAATAACTTGTGGAATAGGCTAGAGGAGCTTAAGGTTCCTTTTGAATTGAGAGATGTTGGGATAAGGTTATACGGAAAAGGTCATTGCCAAGTTTAAGAATAATGAGGGGTGGGCAACAGATATAAATTGTAATATTGAAGTTAAACAAGGTTCCCCCCTCTCCCTTACCCTTTTTGGCATTTACATTGATAAGCTAGAAAAATGTTTAGAAGAAGCAGGTTGCGCCGGTACAACCTTACTTGGGATAGTTATCATCCTCCTACTTTATGCTGATGATATTGTTCTTATGGCAAGGTGTCCTTTTGATTTCGATAAGCAATTAAGAATTTTTAAATATTTTTTTTCTAACATGGGTATGATTGTTAACACTGACAAGAAAAAAATCATGATTATAAAATTTGAGAAAGACACCTATGCAAATTTTATTTATGATAATAGAAATCTAGAGAAAGTGACTTCTTACAAATATGTCCGAATTGATATTCATCACAAGCTCAATTAAAAAATTAAATGCACATCAAACCCAATTTCACCATTCCCAAAATGATTATAAATGGAGTTGCTTTTAAAAAAAAGATTACTCTAAAAATTATCTTGTTAAACAAAAGCAACAATTTGCAAAATGTTTTTGTTCATTTGATTGATTAGCTTCACTACCCTTCCATGACTTAATAATAATTTTAAACAGTTTATATATATACTTTTAGTTTAACAAATGGTTCACTTACTTCAATCTACTTCAAAGGAGAAGAAACAATTGACTCTTTTCATTTGTAATTACAACAACTTAATATTAATTAAATTTAAGATATTTGATATTTTAAATTAAATTATTTATATTACTTTCTAAAGTTATTTTAAGAAAAATCAGTTTAATTCAATCAACCTTATTAAATAACTTATTTATATTTACATTTTGTAAATCAAGAATTAAATATAAGTCAATGCTCATATTAATGAGTTTAGGTTTTTTTCAATCAATATTAAAAAAAATTCTTTATTCATAAATTTTTCCACTACTCTATATTTACTTTGAGACAATAATTAAAATAAATAAATAAATACAACATCTCAAATCACGTCAAGTATAAGCTTGTAGTCTCTCTCAATGAAAATGCAACATTCCAAAATAAATCATGTTAGAAACATATCATGTTAGGTATAAGCTTTGAATAACGTTGAGTTAAAATAATAAAAATGAGCAAAATAAATCATATTAGAAACATATAATTTTAGGTATAAGCTTTGAATAACACAGTCAAAACAATAAAGATGAGCATCACATGTTAGAAAACCACCCGCGGAAGTAGTTTTTGAGGAGTAAAGTGTAACGGAGCACTCATTAGTATTTAGTATAAATAGTAAATCAACTTTATTATCAAATAAATCTAGAATTTTTTATTTTTTTATTTTTTTATTTTTTTAGATAGTTTTGTTAGAGATAATGCAGCAATGTATTTGTTTATGTTTTCTATATCTAGATTAGTTGTTTAAATAGCTCCTATGTTGTAGGATCTAATGTATATTTTTAGGATCTAGCTTAGTTGATTATTTTCCTATATATGTAAGTTTTATTCATCAATACAATTGAGTTGAGTGTGTATCTCCTCCTGTCTCCACGAGCCTTTGTGCTATGCCAATTTCTTTCCTTGGTTCTTCTAATTTGGTATCAGAGCCAAGTTGAGAGCTGTTGTTGTGTGAGGTTGAGAGAACCATCCTAAGTACTAAAGGAGGCTATTGTTTGGTCGTGAGATGGTACTGTTGAAGTTGTGAAAAAGACTTCGAGCCCGTGTTGAGTGAAGCTGCTACGAAGGAGCCACAATGTGATAGATTTCAGAGTCTGAGGTGAAGTCAAGCATGGATGTGACCTGAGCGATTGATGCATGCACTCACCTGAGGAGGAAGAACGCAATTGTTAACAAGTCGCTCTTGCTTGCAGAGGTCAAGCCACCGTAAATCATTTGCATTAATTTTCAATGCTTATATCGTTGTTGACATCGTGTGAAAGAAGATATACACTACGGTGAAGGGGGCGTTATTTCTTGTGAAGGAGTGCTGAAGGGTGAGATCACAAATATTTTTTGCTGTGCAAAAAAAAAAATTCTCCACGTTTTGTTGGCAGGTGCAGGGAAAACAGTGCGTCGACGTTGTTTATGAGAGAATATAGAGCGTCGATGGTGCTTTTCCCGAAAGATATCAGAGCACCGATGCCGTTGCCTCTAGAAGAGCTCAGTACGCTGGCAACGCCAATCAGGAGAAGGAAAAGAGCGCCATACCTGCCCTTACTTACACCGAATTTGGCCGACGCAGGTTCAGGAGAAGGCAATGAGCGCCGATCAATCTGTCAGTAAAGAAGGTAAGCCAGTGGTATTTTTTTCTTTCTGGTTGAATTTGGTCTTTGGTCTCCCTTCAATTATTTGAAAATGGCAGACATTTCCCTTACGGATTGATATATCTCTGAATCATCGAAGTTAAATGGAGCGAAGTATGTAAACTGGAAATTCAAATTAATCATTGTATTTGAAGCACTTAGTTTGTGGTCGATTGTGAAAGGAGATGAACAGAAGCCTTCAGATCCATTGTCTATCTTAGATTGGGAAATGCGGGAAGTTCAGGCAAAGGTATTAATTCACATGTCCGTAAAAGACAATATTATATCTCACATAAGAGATTGTAAGACATCCAAAGACACATGGGACAGACTCAAAGGTTAGTATGAGACGTCAGATTCAAATAGAATCTTGTTTTTGAAGACTAAATTATCGTTTATCAAGATGGAAGTGAATGAATCCATACCAAAATATCTCTCTCGCATCAAGGATTTACGAGATTATTTGGGTGATATAGGAGAAAACATGTCTAGTACTGATATGGTTACTATTACATTAAAAGGTTTATTGCTAGATTACAGATTGTTCATCTTAGTGCTTGCTGCAAGACAGATCCCTCCTATCTTTATAGAGCTTAGCGGAATCCTTCTACAAGAAGAAGAGAGAATGAAGATATATGAGCCAGAATCACAAATTGTAGATTAGGCACTAATAGCAATAGGAAGACACTCACACAGAGGAAATCAATGGAACAGACACAGAGGCAAGTTTCATACAAGACATAGAGGTATGTCACATACCGACTCTAATCCTAATAGAGATGTTGTATGCCACTATTGTGGCAAATCAGGTCATATTGCTAGAGATTGTTTTAAGAAGATAAACAATGAGTCCAATAACATATACTAAAAACATAATGGAAACTATGTAAGAAAAGACACCCCTGATGTCAATGGATTCAAGAATCTCAAACTGTTTATATCTTAACCTGCTCTATCTGTTGAAACGGCTGACGAAAATGCATGGTTTATAGATTCGGGTGCTTCTGCCCATATGTCTTGTAATATAGACCAATATGATGAGTATCATGAAAAGTCTGATGGCACACACATTTATTTGGGTGATAATAGGTCACACAAGGTCCAAGGTTATGGAGTAATAAGTGTAAATCTACCTGATGAACAATTTAAACAGGTTCACAATGTGATGTATGTTTTAGGCATTAAAAATAATTTAATATATGTTTATGCTATCACCAATAATGATATGAAAGTAGAATTTGATAAATATAAGTGTCATGTTAAAGATGTCCAAGATAGTGACAGGATCCATACTTGGTGGGTTATACAAGCTAGATGCAATCAAGGGCAACCATCAAGCACTAACATCTTCAGCCATTTCAAATGTCGAATTATGGCATCAAAGGTATGGACACCTTAATCACAATGATCTTATGTTATTACAGAAAAATTCTATGGTTGAAGGTCTTCTTGCTATCAAATATGATCATATAGAATGTGCTGCATGTGCACTCGGAAAAAAACACAAAAATGAATTTCCTAACCATGAAGAGAAGAGACAGACTGAACTCCTTGAATTAATACACACTGATGTATGTGGACCTATGCAAACAAGATCACTAGGTGGTGCTTGGTATTTTCTGATATTTGTTGATGACAAATCTAGGTTCACATGGGCTTACTTCATAAGAAGAAAAAAAAATGTTTTTTAATACTTCAAGGAATTCAGGATCAAAGTTGAAAAGCATATAGGAAAATACATCAAAATCCTAAGATCGGATCAAGGTGGTGAGTACACTTCTGGAGCTTTTAAAAGATACTGTACAAACAATGGAATCCAACAACAATTCATTATGACTGATACACCTTAGCAAAATGGAGTTGCTGAGAGGAAAAAATGAACATTGGTGGAATGTGCTCCCAGAATGCTCCAAGGTAAGAACATTTCTAATGGTTTTTGGGCTGAAGCAATTAACACTACTATGTATTTAAAGAACAGGAGTTCAACAAAGAAATTAGAACTCCAAACCCCCTTTGAAGTATTTTATGGCTATAAAATAGAAATTAATCATTTAAGAATATTTGGTTGTAGGGCTTTTTATCACATTCCTAAAGATGACAGAAGGAAATTGGATGCAAAATCCATTGAATGTGTTTTTGTTGGCTACTGTGATTATCAGAAAGCATATAAATTATTTCATTGCAGTTCGCACAAATTGATTGCTAGTAGAGATGTTGTATTTCATGAAAATACAAATATAAGTAACAGGATGAACAATGTTGATGAAGAACATATCCCATAAATGATAATGTCAAAATAGATAAAATTGTTCAAAAAGTGCAGGAACAGCAGCAGGTGCAATAACAACAACTGGTTCAGGAACATGAGTCAAACATGAGTGATATTACCTTGGGTGAAGAAACAACAGAAGGAAGAAGAATCATGGATGGAACTCCAGCAGGTATTGTAGTACCTAGAAGGTCAAATCGACAAACTCAACCTCCTCTAAAGTTTAGAGATTATGCCTTGATGACTAATGTAATGAATTCCATAGAACCATTAAATTATGATCAAGCCAAAGATAACGAAGACTGGGTGACTACAATGAATGAGGAATATAATTCTATTATGAGAAATAAAGCTTGGGAATTACGAGAATTACCCAAAGATAAAGTACCCATAGGATCTAAATGGCTATTCAAATATAAGCTCAAAGTTGATGGTAGTATTGACAAATTTAAGGCAAGATTAGTTGCAAAGGGTTATTCTCAACAAGAGTAGATTGACTTTGAAGAAACATATGCACCAGTAGCTAAATTAAACATTGTCAGACTGCTAGTTGCATTAGCTACTAAACATAACTGGCGAATACACCAGTTAGATGTTAAAACTATTTTTCTAAACAAAGATTTAAAAGAGAATGTATATTTAGTGCAGCCTGAAGGCTTTATGCAGAAAGGTCAGGAGCATCTTGTGTGCATAATAAAGAAAGCTATCTATGGACTGAAACAGGCTCCTAGATCGTGGTATATAAAGATTGATTCCTTCTTTAAACATCAAGGGTTTCTCAAAAGTAAAAATGATTCAAGCCTATATATTAAGAAAGATAAAGAAGGAAATGTTTGCTTGATATCCTTATATGTGGATGATCTTATAATTACAGGTGGAGCATATCAATTAATTGCATATTTTACAAGTAATATGTCTCAGGAATTTGAAATGAAGGACCTTGGTGACTTGCATTATTGTTTAGGCATTGCTTTTTGGAGAGAGTTTGGTAAAACGTTCATCACTCAAAGCAAGTATGCAAGGGAAATCCTTGACATATTTCAAATGAGTGAATGCAAAGCTGTATCAACCCCTTTGGATCAAAATGTCAAATTGTACAACAATGATAGATCTAAAGAAGCAGATGGTACTTTGTATCGTCAACTAGTGGGTAGTCTGAACTATCTCACTACTACAAGGCCAGACATATCATATTCTGCTAGCATTCTTAGTTAATTCTTGGCTAAGCCATGCGAAACACATTGAAAAGCTGCAAAACAAGTCCTAATATATTTAAAAGGAACAATTAAATTTGGTCTTTATATATTGATGTATCTGACGTTCAGTTGGCAGGTTATTCTGATTCTGATTGGGCAGGAAATCCCAATGACATAAAATCCACTTCTGGATATGCTTTTAACATTGGTTCGTGAGTCGTGCCATGGAGCAGTAAGAAACAACCAACTATTTTTTTGTCATCCATAAAAGTTGAATATAAAGCTTTAACCAATGCTACATGTGAAGCCATTTGGTTGAGGCGCATTCTTGAAGATGTTGGAACACAACAAGAACAAGCTACCCAAATTTAGTGTGATAATCAAAGCTCAATTAAGTTGGCACACAATCCAGTCTATCATGCCAGATCCAAACATATTGAGCTGCAACATCATTTTGTGAGAGAAAAGATTGAGTCTAAAGAAATTGAATTGATTTATTGTTGTACAAGTAAGAATGTTGCTGATATTTTTACCAAACCAGTTGGAAGAATCCACTTTGAGGATCTTAGATAGAAACTGGGTGTTGTAAAGAATCCTTTTCTGAATTAAGGGAGGTTGCTAGAGATAATGCAACAATGTATTCGTTTATGTTTTCTATATCTAAATTAGTTGTTTGGACAACTCCTATGTTGTAGGATCTAATGCATATCTTTAGGATCTAGCTTAGTTGATTATTTCCCTATATATGTAAGTTTTATTCATCAATACAATTGAGTTGAGTGTGTATCTCCTCCTGTTTGTGTGGGCCTTTGTGCTCTGTTGGTTTCTTCCCTTGTTTCTTCTAATTGGTTTATATATATAATAAATTGTTTTAAGTGTTAATTTAAAAAAAATTGTTAAAACATTTATTTAGTGTTTTTAAAATTTAATTTATTAATTATTAGAAAATGGTAAGGTTTATTTATTTATTTAATTATTAGAGAATAACCCGCTTTGTTATTTATTTAAATTTAAAGAATATTTGAACTTTATTAATTGTGATTTGATTTTTTATTAAAAATAAATAAATAAAAACTTTTTTCATTATTCATTTTTCCTTTTATACCAATTATATTAGAAATTGACATAAAAATAATGCTCCAAGATGGATCATTTTATTATTCTTACATTTTTTTAAAATTGTAAAAATAAATGTTTATTTACTAGTGTTCATGAGTAGGGATGCAAGCTAATATAAATGGGCATTCTACTACAAGAAAATGGAGGGTGTTTGAATGGTTCCCAAGTGCATAGAGGCTAGAGAATCAAAACAAACATGTTATTATATGCACGAAGAGAATGGCTCAAAGGCCCTCACAAGCAATTGAAATGGTTCAATCTCCAAGCCTAGTTGGATTGAACATGGTTTTGAATCCAACTAGTTGTGCTCATTGTGCAAATGTTGGGAGTGGCCACATAGTCCATTGCGAAGGGATTGGCTTGGTGTGAGAAACAAAGGACCAAAACATTGTCTAGCGCTTAATGTGATTGATATTTATAGTGTATGGACATACTATGAGGAAAAATCAACCTCAAGGGGGGAAACCACATAGATCACGGTTGGTGGAGCCTCAAAATGAGAAGCAGATGGAGCTTCAACATTAGTAGTAATGGATTCATGATAGTGGAGGGGTTGTTGCAATGTAGGAGAAAGAGTTTCAAACCTCGATAATATTGAAACAATGGTGGTTGGTATAATGATCACCCACATTGAAAATCGAAAAAGATCGGTTAGTTTGAAATCAAATGTCATGCTTTTCTATGATTGGGTTTGTCTCTTATTGGAATCGACATATCCCCTAATTACTAGTATTTTCCCCTTACCTTAAGTTCCTATTCTTATGTGTCTTCTTCTTCCCTATGGTTGGTGGTTGGTTACTAATTAGAGTTTGGTTGGGGGACAAGCTAGCAAGAACGTGATAGGACTAAGTTAATGTTTAGTAGAGGGAAAGGTGTGGGATTAGGTTGGACTTGATTAGAAAGAAACCAAGTTGGACGTAGTAATATGCATTAAAATCTTGAAACCCCAGGTGATTGTTGTCCTTATGTTATCAAATCAAACAAATAAAATACTTAATGTATTTAAACGCATAAATTAAATTTATGAGCATATCATGAATCACACAATAGCTGAAAAAGTAAATAGTGAAAACATAAATTATACAGACGGTAATATACCCAATATCCACAATACTATTTGGGGAATGGGGTATAATAATTTTCTTGTGACTTGTAACAAATCATATGTAAATGACTTAATGAATTAGCTTAAACGGTATGATTAATTATGTTATCTTATCACATAAGTTTTTTTTCCTCAAGAAAAAAGGATGTTTATTTTATTAAATTAAACTAGTCTTTACAATATTTGTATGCATTTGCATACTGCTGATTATACAGCCGATAAACTGTATCTGTATATTTTTCCAGAAAAATTTCAGACCTATAGCTTGAACATCTCTGTCTGTGCCGAGAGCTGAGCCAAAAATTTCCAAAGAAAAGATATTTGTGTGCTTGTATTTGTCAAAGTGGAGCTTCTTCTTGTTGCTTTTCAAAAAGGAGTATAGTGGCCAGAGTATTTAGTCAGCTTGTCTTGGAGGAAGGGCTTATGCAAAAGGTCTGTGATAGAATTCATAAACTTTCCCTTCCTTATGTTTAAAAAATTTCCAAGTTCCAAAGGCCATCCCCACCCCTTCTTTTGAGAGGTGATTTGCTACTGCATTTTGTTCCCTGTAGACATGGCGGCATGAAATGTGATCAAAATTTGTCCAAAGTTGGTTACTTCTTCATAGAGAGTAATAAGTGCAAGAGTTCTACAATGCTGAACCTTATTCACCCAATTTATAATAATGAGTGAATCTCCAAAAATATGAAGGTTTCTGCAACCCTTTTCTAGTGCAAATTGGAGGAGAAGTTTTAGAGGGAAAAGTTCCGCATAGTTGTTTGTGCCCTCCCCGAGGCCCATTTGGATCTGGAAGTGGTGGTTTTGGGTTAGGTGGAGGGTGGAACCACCCCAACAAATAAGATTCTGAGAGGCTCCATCAAAGAAGCTCATGGAACAGTGTGGTCTACCTGTTATTATGTGATAATTCTTACCGAAGGTGCTTCCTTAGTTTGTGGAAAATAAGAAAGGATATCCGGGCCTTGTTTTGCTATGACCTCTGGTGAAGAGGCTTTGTCTTGGAAAATTGCTTGATTTCAAGCAATCCACACTCCCCATAAATGAATGAGAGGAAGAGCTTTTATATGGGCTAGTTGAGGGGTGTTGAGCCATGATTTCCAGGTATCTTCTAGTGTGGGTCCAGTCCACATGTATCTCTGATTCATCATTGACTGTGAGGGCTTCCAGACCTGGGTGGAAAAAGGACAATTTACGAAGAGGTGGTTAGTAGATTCCTCATTGTTTTTGCATAAAGAGCACCATCGTGGCCTCTCTATGGATATTTTTTTCATTCTGTCCCAGGTCAGAGTTTTATTATCCAGAGCGCACCACATGAGCACTTTTTCTTTAAAAGGGCATTTAAGCTTCCATATCCCTAGTTTCCACCATTTAGGTTCATCTTGGAAAGTGGTTAAGCATAGCTGCTGATATCCTGTTTTTGGCGTGTAAGTTCCATGAGCAGCATGTTCCCAAACTAACTCAACTTCTATGTCTGTGAGTCTGATATGGCCGAGTCAGAGTGTTATGATGTACCTGTTCCAGTATTGGGCCCACTGAGGCGGGATTTCAAGTTCTCAACAGTCCAACCACCCCTGTTGCCATAGGCTGGTGGCGGATGGGTCAACAATCTGGTTTAAGTGGAAGAGACCATTTTGTTGAAGGTGTTGGACTAGCTGTGGAGGTAAGAGATGTCAGAGTTGACTATTTGGCCATGGATCAGCTCCTATCCTTACATTTGACCCATTCCCCACCTTCCAAGAGAGACCATTCAAAATTAAAGGGAAAGCATTGTATATTTCCTTCCAGATGATAGAGCTTGATCCTGAAGGGATGGTGATTGAATTTCTGATCCATTCCCACTGGGGCACTGGGCTTATATATTTATGGTAGACCACCTTTGACCATAGGATTTTTGTTGTAATAATCCTCCAACCTGCTTTTGATGCTAAATATTTGGCGAAGATATTGGTCTTCTTTAGCCCCCATCCTCCTAGTGATTTTGGTCTGGCAATTTGGTCCCATTTTACCCATGGAAGAACCAATTGTTCCTTCTTTCCTGTCCAAAGGAATTTTGAGCAAATTTTCCTTGTTCTCTCCAGGATGGATTTTGGGATCCAGGAAAGAGACATCCAATAAATCGGGATTGCTTCCAAGACCGATTTAACCAGAACTAGTCTTCCTGCTCTCGAGAGCCATCTGTTGTACCAATTGTTTACCCTTTCTCCAATTTTGCCACTAGCCAGTTCCAATCTTCTTTTTTATAGCAATTTGGTTTGAGCCTGAACCCTAGATACTTCAATCCATCATCTAAGGGAGTGACCAGGAAGGGGAAAAGGGTCAAGAAACTTCTTACAATGTCTTCATCCAAGTTGAAGGTGGTGAGAGAGGACTTCTGTTCACTTAATATAATCCCTGTAGCTTTGCAGAAAGTCTTCAAAATTGTTGAGAGATTTTCTACCTCTCGGAGTGTGCCATTGTAGAATAGAAGGATATCATCTACAAATAAAAGATGGGTGATATTGACATTAGCTACTAATTTGATCCCTTCAAACTATCCTCTTCTCTTTGCATCTAAAATGGCTCTTCCTTGGCCTTCTGCTATCAACAAGAAAAGAAGCAGGGAGAGGGGGAAGCCCTATCTGAGCCCCCTTTCTGAGTGAAAGAAAGATGAAGCAAAACCATTTATGAGAACTGTGAAGGTTGTTGTGGATATGCAGGAAAAGATCCACTTTATTATGGAATAGTGGAAGCCCAGATGAGTGAACAAAAGACTTAGATAGATCCATCTTTCTCTGTCAAATGCTTTTGATAGGTCGATTTTGAGGATTGCTCCTTTTGATTTTTTGACCTTTACAGTGTGCATACCTTCGTGAGCCACACTTATTGCTTCATGTATTTTCCTGTCCTTAGAAAACCAAATTGTTCATGAGAGATGATTTTTGAGAGTACCTTCTTTAGCCACTGACCAATCACTTTTGCTGTCACTTTGTAAGTAATGTTGCAGAGGGAGATGGATCTGAAATATTCCAAGTTGATCGGTTTGTCTGTTTCAGGGATAAGTGTTAGGAAGGTTGAGTTGGGGGTTGGGTGAACAAGGCCGTTTATACAAGATTCTTCTACTAATTGGAGGAGGTCAAGACCTATTGTGTCATAGGCTACCAGAAAAATTCAATGGTCCACCCATCTGGGCTTGGGCTTTTGTCTTTCTGGAAACTATGGAGGATGGTTTTTAGCTCTTCTTCCGAAACTTCTTCCATTAGATATGAATTGTCCTATTATGAAATTCTTTCAGGGAAGAAGCAGGCTGTCTGGATGACTTCTGCAATAGTGGCCTGTTGATCTGCTCTGAAAAGGTTTTCAAAGTAGGCTTTGTCAATTTCTGCCATTCCTTCAAAAGTGGTAACTAGTTCATCAGTTGATTTTCTTAGTTCCCAGATTGTATTTTGTTGTTTTCTCCCCTTGGAAAAATCTTGAAAGAATTGTGTTGTCATCTCCACAGGTCATCCAAATGGCTCTGCTTTTTAGTCTCAAAATTTCCTCCTTTTCCTCTAGAAGCTTTCTTCTACTTGACTCTAGAAAGATAAGTCTTTCCTTTTATTCCTGTGTTGAGAGACCTCCCCCTTCTAAGTTATGGATTTCAGCCTGATCTGCCTCAATATGGATAAGGGATTGATCAGCCTAGAGTTTTTTGTTTCTTTCCCAATCCTTTAGAAGCCTCTTGATGCGAGCCAGATTTTGCACAAAGTGTGTAGTAGCATGTGATCCAACTTCTGCTCCATAAGGGATCCAATTAGAGTGTATGAGCTTAAGGACTTCCTCATGTTTCAGCCAAGATGCACAAAATTTAAAAGGGCTGGATGGTTTTTGAGGATTTCTCATTATTTCCAGGCAGATGGGCAGATGATCTGAGTCAGCTCCTGAGTCAAACCACTGTTTGAACAGTAGGTCTTTTTCAATTAGACTACCCCCCAGCAGAAACTTGTCTAATCTTTTTGCAATTCGATTTTCCCCAGGTCTTCTGTTTGTCCAGGTTGGCCTAATATTTTGTGGTTCTAGGTCCACCAATTTAAGGTTTTGGAGATTATTTTTGAAGAAAGTGGCCAAGGAATCCGTTCTTGCATTTGGACCCCAGATCTCATGGACTCCAAGGGTGAAATTGAGATATCTTATCACAGAAGATATATGATCCCTTTGTATGTAAAATGATTTATACCTTTATTGATAACATCCCCTTAAACATATCACTCTAAATAAAACATAAGCAGCTAATGACTAATTTAAAAACTTACTTACAACTAGAACCTTACATTGGTTCTCTTCATGTAAGGATATGTTTAGAAACTAATCACTAACTCTTGATTTTAAGTTTCAACCATTCAATTATATTAGAGCCATTTATGAGGAGTTGTTAATCATATATTAACCATCATTCTTTGATGACAATACTATACTATTCTTCTAGTTTATCTTGTAACATAAACAACCACATGCAAGATGATCTTAAAATCCACCCATTGCATACAAATAATTTACCCTTTAAAAAGTGAATATTATATTAGAAAGACATAATGACAGAGAAATAATGTGAGACAAAATGTAAGACTTAAAACAAATAATAAACACTTACAAGAGGGACACCAATATACATGGTTCACCCAAACATGGGCTACGTCCACCAAGAATTTTTTAGTCTCTTTATTATTTTATCTAAAACAGTAAGGGATATAAATTTGCAGTACATCTGTTGCCACTTCTTCTTCACACTCTCCACAGGGTCTTCAATCAATGAAATTATACCATAGTGCCTTCGTTCGTGAGATATTAAAGAACACCCCTAATTTCACTAGATATTGAAAAATACCTACCAAAATCATTTTATTGGTACCCCGTCCAAATATATATTTCTAATTAAAAAACCCTATTTTTGCGATATACCCTTTTTTATACCCTCTAATACATATAAACCCCTTGTATCCTACACCACCCCCCAATACCTACAATATATTGACCCTATTTTTCACAATTTAAAAACAACCTTTTATGAATGAACATGATAAGATATTGTTCAACAAGGTGAAGCTCCGTGACATTCTCACAATTTTTCTCATACAAGTAGAGAGATCTTTTACAAGTCCTCAACTCGACAAATATTAACTCCTCTATCACAACTACACAACTAGGTAAGGGATCTCAACAAGTTTCTTAATATTTTTAGAAATATCAATTACATAAATAAGTTGGCTAGGAAAACGACTAACCTCTACGAGATGATAATTATAAACTTACCTTTCAAACTTGGCACTCAACAAAATAACGTTTCACCCCTAAATGGTAGTTTTGTTGTTGTCCAAAACAAGAATCATAATCCAGATATATGGTTCAGATTTTAACGGAGAACACAGTATTGATAGGCTGAATCTCTAAGCGAGTTCGCTGTCAACTTGAGATAAGAGGGATGACTTGACTTGACCGCTACACAGGTCGTCACCCTATACAGTGTACACAATTATTTATTTAAAGGGCTCAATCGCTAATAGCCTTACCATGGAGACCGGCTATGATGTCAAAATCCAAGAAGGAAGAGTTACCAAATTAGGGTTATTTTCTGTGAAAACTCCACCAATAAATAACCAATTACAGTAGCTTGCTAAAGGGACAGAGATCATCTCAGAATCATGAGAAAGGGGCTCTCCTCTTCTAGCAGAAGAAAAGAATAAATAAAGCATCAAATTATAAATCAGATGGTTTCTATGTAAAAGGGCCATTTTTTTTTTAATTATACAGAGACAACCAATATTAAGGAATATGAGGGAGACCGACTTTATTAAAGCCATAAATTCCATAACAAATAATTCTCAGACCTGAGCGAGGTAGTGAGGTCCTCTGCACTTGATCGCTTCCTTTTCTTTAATCCTGACAAAAGGTAATGTCAAGAAAAAGAACTAAAAAGTTTGCAGTCTGCTCTCTCTTCTGTATATTGGCTTCTTGCTACTCATATTGTTAACACTCATAAAAATGTTAGTTGTGGAGTCTGATTTTCCTGATTCAGAGATATTATTTTAGTCATGTTTGAATCTCAGTACCCGACTGGGGATGTGGGGGCTTTCCCCCACACCATAGTCATCAGGGGTTCGGGGCAACAACTATTTTGAGAGCCCCCTGGCGGGGTTCAAGGACAGCGTCCTTGTAGCAAAAATTTAGGAAAAAATGCCTTGTAAAATGTTGTAATTTTAGAGTCATGACTTGGTTAATAATGGACGATTTATGGGCCCATGGTATTTGGGAAACCCGTGGTATTTTCCCATGGTATTCTCTTTATAAAAGGAAGACATTGTAATACGGTTGTGTATTGTATTGTAGAATTGTAAAACAATCTCTATGACTGTGTGACACAGACTGTGAGAGAGTGAAGAGGAAGTGGAGCGGGGCTGTTGCTGGTTATATCCCTTCATTTTGCTGGATGGTATAATAATAAAGGACTGACAATTTCTGTGTGGACATAGCCCATCTTGGGTGAACCACATTATATTTGTGTATCTCTTGTAATGTGTTTTAATATTTTTATATTGTTATTGCTTCGCGATCCTGTTTTTCTAACAAAAAACCCCTAAAAATTCAACTCACACTCTGTATAGTCTTGTCCAGTGATGCCCTCTATGATCACCTCTAGGTGGTAGTTTTTAACTTCCACCTTAATTGTGGGTATTATTGCTTTGAATAGAGACTACACCTCCAACTTTTATTCCTAAGGGTTCTCTCTAATAACCTTAACTGACTGAATATTTGATAATTCCCTAGTAATAAAAAATAAATATACTCATATCTATCATTTTCAATATTTATCTCTTTGAGTGTAGGAATATCTCTTTGCTAAAGCCGATAAGATTACTCATGGTAATTTATGTGCTAAGAATATTTACTTTTAGTTTAGACTTCTAGCTGTAGATGGTAGGAATCAAGACGAATATTGCACACACACATACACATATGATTTATCGATATGATTTATTCTTGTAATTAGCTTTTCATTCCTGTGGTCAAATCTTACAAGGAAACATCCATAATATGCTAAATCAACATCTATACAATCAACAAAATCACCCCTAAACTAAAGTGCACAGCCTACATAAGAGGTGTATGGCATGCACATAAATGAAAAACAACAACAATAGATGTATTTCTTGTGTATAGCCTATTGTACAGTTTGGTCTTCTTGCTTGTTACTTTAGAAAATATTATCTTCTCCTCCTAGACACTTGGCTCCTCTCCTAGTCATTAAATCTATTAAATTGTAGTTAACCTCTCTATCTGGTTTGTCATTTCCATTAGACTTTCACTTTTTACCAAGTGAAATTACAAACTATAAATATTCTCCAATTTTCTTTAGTAACCATTTTACAAATAACGAGATGAAATGAAATAATACAAAACCTATCCTAAGACAAAACTAGACTTTGTTCATGAGGTCCTTCTCCTAGACCAGTCCACCAAATGCCACGTAGATTCCCAACTCTATATGTGGTTCTCATCCCCTAGATCATCCTATAAATGTTTCAAACCACTCCCTGCATGTTCATTCTAAAACCTATGTAAGAAGTTCTCCTTTGAGCTACATTTCTCAACACTACGTCTTAGAAACAAGATTACTAAATAAATGGTTGATTGTATTCTATCTTAATGGATTATTGTTATATGATATTCATAAAAGTTCATTTCTAAAAGTTCATTTCTAAACATGGCATTCCAAACAAATCCAAACATGGTTGCAAGATCAAACATTTCTTTTATAGGTTCATGGTTAAAATAATAGGTTACACCATTTCTATCATATTGATAGAATGATTAAACCAACAACATCTTTATCATATCTATACAATGGACAACCAACTATTCAATTTAATGATTAAGAAAATCCTATCTTTTAGAATCAAATTATGAAAAGTTAGATGCACCTCAAAGCCAATTTTGCTATTCCCAAAATGGTTAAGAAGTAGGTTGTTGTTTTTATAAATGCAAAGTCAATTTTACTATTTTCAAATTGGTTAATGGTTAAGAATGAGGTTGCTTTTAGAAAAAGATTGTTTAAAAATTTCCATATAATTTCATTATATCATATACAATAAATATTAAGACTGTAAATTTGTCTTATTTAATTTCAAATTGGAACTAGCTTCATGAAGGTTACAAACATCATTGTAAATCACATTATAACATATTTAAAAGCTACCACAATTTAAAAATTAAAATAGCATTAAGATGGTATAAACTATGTTGTATGTAGTCTCACTTTGTAGATGGTATAAGCCTTGTTCATCATTTATATTTGCAATCAATTCAGTATACACTTTATAACATCATAGTTTTTACAAGTAAAAATAATGTTAAAGTTTGATATGTAATCCATAAACATAAATAACTAATTAACATAGATTTTTTTTTTTAATATTAGAGATTCAAATTTTAAAAGTTTAATGTATTTACATTCTTTTAATATAAATTTATAAGGATTGAGATTTGTATTTAAAATGTATATCTTGTTGCTAAAAGCATAGTATAAAAGCAATTTGGATACTAGATAATTTTGAAAAACTGACTTTAAAAAACCAAATTTTAATTATTCAATAAAATAAATATTTTTCAATTTCACACTTCCTAATTTAATTTAAACATTCATTAATTGATTCCAAATGTACTTCTAGTGGTAAATACTTATTTACTTTCTTAATTGTGAATAATTATTAATAAGTAAGAATTTTCTCTCTCACATTAAGTGTATTATACATTTTGTTTTTTAAAGAGTAACCATAGTTATAAAAAAAAAGCTTAAAATTTAATGATCCATATTTAGTATTTCATTAAAAATGTTGTTATATGTTTAACTTCATATAAATGTTATATATATATATTGTTGTATATTTTTAATTAAAAATATTATATATAAGAAGTCTAATTCTGTATTTTATTTGTATTGGACTTTTTTGTTAAGTTTTATTTTTATTTATCCTAATCGTATCTATATTCCTACTCATAACTAAAAGTAAAATAAATTTATAAATATATCTATTTCTAATTGGAAAGAACTTTTATTTTATAATATTTTCTTACACTTGATGAAGTTCTTTCCATCCATATGTATCTCATAACATATCATTCCAAAATTTCTTCCATATAATTGGAAGATTTTAAAGTTTTATAAAAAATTGTAATAATTTTAAATAATTTATATATAAGCTTTTACTTCAGCAAATGGTCCACTTACTTGAAATTACATTCAAAGGCTACACTTGGCTCTTTTAAATGGTAGTTACCACAACTTAATATTAATTAAAACTAAAATACTTTGATATTTTAGATTAAATTATTTAAGTCACTTTCTAAGGAAAAATAAGTCCAATTCAATCAACTTTTTTAAATAGCTTATTTATATTTGTATTTTGCAGATTAAAAATTAAATATAATTCCGTTCAATTAACTTTTTAAAATAACTTATCTATATTTATATTTTGTAAATCAACAAATAAATATAATTCAGTGTTCATATTAGTGAGATTATTTTCTTTTTCTTAATGAATTGAGAAAAATAAATATTGTTCATATTTGTGAGATTATTTTCTTTTTCTTAATGAATAGAGAAAAATAAATAACTTTATTAATATTTTTTCAAATACTTTGTATAAATTCTTTTGAAAATGATAATTAAAACCAAATCATGTCATAAAAACATATCATGTTTTTTTTTAACAGAAACTATAAAAGGTTTATATAAAAACAACCTGTGCACAACCATTCATTACAGTAGTGTCATAATAGAGTATTTATGCATAGCAAAAATGCTGCACAGTGAGCCTATCCAAGGGGTTTTCCAAAAAACTTCACATAGAGTTTGTTCAAAACATCTAATACCGTGGGTAGTGTATACCCTTACAAATTGGTTACATATAAAAAGACAGTAAAACATTAAGCCATAGCTATAAGAAACAGATTAAAGATTGCCTTTGATATTTCTTGGTTGGACGACGGACTCCTCCTCCATTGGATGCACAACATCTGCAGTGGCTCCATTTACTCTGCTGCTCTGATTCATGGTTATGAAGCGCTGGAGGTCCTCCTGAATCCTGTCGAGTTTACCCATGATTTCTCGAAGGTTACTTTCATTATCATCAATCCGAGCATCGTGATTGCTAATCTGTAAAGAGGTGTAGCTCATAGTTTCTCCCATACTCTTCACCTCCCGAGCCATTTCTTTGTTATCCATAACACTGATTGCAAGCATTTCATATAGTCGCTGCAGGTTCTTTTTGATGTCCATGATTCCTGCACTTTCGCCAGCCCGTGCCATTCTATTTGCCTCTGTCGAGATGTCTATTTGAGCGAATAGATTATGTATGGCACGAATAGAACTGACAGGGACACAAGCTTGATTTGCAACCAGAAGATTACTGAAGAAAAGACTGAGCACAAGGAGTTCCTGATGCAGCGAAGAGTCTCCTTGCCTTTCTCGACAGACCAATGTGCCTAC
Organism: Pseudotsuga menziesii; assembly: GCA_001517045.1. Classification (NCBI taxonomy): domain Eukaryota; kingdom Viridiplantae; phylum Streptophyta; class Pinopsida; order Pinales; family Pinaceae; genus Pseudotsuga; species Pseudotsuga menziesii. The sequence continues at coordinate 32,158 of LPNX010055151.1, forward strand.
AGCACCTTCCTGCCACCCCGTGCAACGACAACCTAGAACCAAGGTTCTTCCCCAATTACCAGAATGTGAAAGAATACCTGAGCCGAGAGTGACAGGCCGCGACACTGAGAGGGAGCTACACGAACAGGAGGAGAAGGCTGCTAGAGCAAGCCTTTCCTTCACTACGGAACGAGTAAGAGGGAGAGCCTGCCACGGGAGGCCTTGCAACCACCCTTCGCCAATACCTGCAACTACCTTCAGCAAAATTCACAGAGCTTTGTGTAAACCATGGCCAAGAATTGAAACATAGTGGATAGACATATCACTGCTGAGAGAAGACATGGCATAATGCTTGAGGAGACGTTGAGCGTGCGAGGTGGTAATACAATTAACCCGAGGCCGGATGGACATTAAGTCTGCAGCGTCCGAGAGATGGAGGAAGCAGTGAGGAGGCCACGCGGCATGAGAAAGAGGAAAGGGAGGACAGCTTAATAAATGAAGGGAGCCGACGGTGATCAATGTGGAGTGGAGTCCAGCTGAAGGGTGACGCTGGGTGACCGAGAGCGGGAAGATGGGAGGGATAAGGGGCGGGGATAAGAGAAGAAGGAGAGGGATAAAAGAGATGGGGGAAGAGGGACAAGGGTGAAGTGATAAGGGGGGGGAAAGAATGTGAAAGGAGAAAGGGTAGGGGGGGGGGGCAAAAGGGCTTTTGATGAGATGAGGGAAGGAAGAGGAATTCAAAGGACTGAGCCACATACAATGGTAGTACGGAGGATACTTCCTTATCATGTAATGTAGTTGTTGATGAGGGGATATCTGACACCTCATTACGGGACAAATTTGAGGATGGGAGGATTCCCATTTTGCCTGTAGTGACCTTGTGGGAGAGAGGCCCCCAGATTGGCCATAGTGTCCACTGCGGTGTTATTGTGTCGAAGGATGTGGAGTGTCTCATAGGATTTAGACATAAGAAGCTTGGCTTTATTAAACAGGTGGCGGTAATTGACAGCTCCCGAGGGGTATCCGTTGATCAGTTTAGAGATGACATGCTTTGAATCTCCGAATATCAGAACCTTTCAATAATTTTTAGCATGAAGGAGCTACAGGCCTTGGAGGAGTGCCAGCCACTCTGCTTCATTGTTAGTTCTATTCCCTAAACCCCATGCAAAGGTTTGTTCTATATGTCCTCCGAGATCCAGAAGGATCCCCCCTGCTCCTGCCACCCCTGGGTTGCCTTTCGAGGCGCCATCGAAGAAGAAGGCAAAGGAGTTCTTCTCCCTGAGCCAAGTTTTGAAATCTTTGCTGGATAAGCGTATCTCCCAGGGGAAGGTTCTACAAGCTTGAGTTGCTTTGTAGTTGATGCTTTTGTACTGAAGGGGGCTCCTCTCTTTTAGGAAGTTTCTGCACCAAGAAGAATAGGGTTCTGGAATGGACTCTTGGACAGGGAAACTGATGTTGTTCGAAGCAAAATTTTCAGCTATCATTCCTATTGTTTTAGCGGCTATTCAGGCTGGGACAGCTTTTTGCTCTTTGAAGATAGAGTTATTCCTAGCGAGCCAGAGTTGCCAGCATAGGTTCTTTGGAATAGAGGCCCAGAGACGACTCAAGATTGGTTTCTTGCTTAGTGAGCCTGGATAGTGATTATTCCAGTCGTTGAAAAGTTGAACTCCCAAGCCAGGAAGGTTTAGATCCAGACCTGAGGGGAGAACAGACCTCCAGACTAAGAGGGAGGTTTTGCATTGAAGGAAGATATGGCTGGTAGTCTCTTCATCTGAATTGCACAGAGTACACCGGGAGGGTCCATTTATGCCTCTTTTCCTTAATATTTCAGCTGTAAGAAGCTTATTATGCAGTAGGATCCAAATGAAACTGTTTAATTTAGGTATACTGTCAGTATGCCACACCTTCTTCAATATTTTATCTGCCCCAGGCGGTTCCGTGGTTATTTTCTTGTATCCTTCTTTAACATTGTACTTCCCCGATTTTCCCCATCCGATACGGTCCTTCGCTGTGACTCGCGATGGGGACAAACCATGAAGGGATGAGAGGAGAGAGTTTGCTGCGTTAACCAGGTGGGCTGGAGGAGATAGCTCCTTCCAGCCAATCCAATGTCCTTTCATATCCCATTGATAAAGATTGAAGAGGGTGGTGATCCCCTGCTCGCTTGCCCAATCAGCTAGAAGAGCCTGACCTGGCAGCGAGGATCTAGGAGGCTGTCCCAAGATGTTACTCTTCCAGATGTTGATACTTTTCCCATTCCCGGGGATCCAATAGTAGCCTTCGATGATTGTGTTGAGAGAAGCTTTGCATAATTGCCATAGAGTAGTTCCTTTGCCTGCCCAAACACTGTCCAACATTTTTGACCTGGGCCTCCTAATGTATTTTTTCCTGATGACTTCCTTCCACCATTCCGTTCTTCCTGTGACCAGTCTCCATATCATTTTAGCTCCCATGGCTTTGCTCATCTGTTCAGGATCTCTAATTCCTAGGCCACCATGTCTTTTAGCTTTTTTGATCGTTTCCCACTTTACAAGGTGGAATTTTTTAGTCTGAACTTTTCCTCCCTGCCACAAGAATTTTCTGATTTCCTTGCAAATGTTGTTCATGACGTTCTTGGGAGCAAGAACCATAGACCTAGTATAAATGGGATAAGAGGAGAGGATGGATCGAATTAGGACCGTCTTTCCTGCTAGATTTAGCCATTTCGATCCCATGGACTGAGTTTTGGCTTTGATTTTTTGTATGACCGGTGTCCATATTGAAGAGACCAAGAGCTTTTTGACGATGGGGATGCCTAAATAGATGAAGTGGGTCCAAGTAGAATTGGCCTTGATTTGCAGAATTTGAGGAATGCAACAGAGAGTTGTTGTAGGGAAATTCCACCCATATATTTGGCATTTGTTCAGGTTTACTGAGCTTCCAGAGGATTGGAGAAAAAGTTCAAGAGGACTGAGAAAGTTCCTGGCAATTTGGATGGAAGCTATTCCAAGAAATATAGTGTCATCAGCAAATAAAGCATGATTGATAGGAGATACTCCGCCTCTAAAGGAGAGGCCCAGGAGAGATCGTTCAGACTGGAGTCTGATCATTTTTCTACTGAGGGAGTCGGTGACCAAGATGTAAAGGAAGGGGGACAGCAGGCATCCTTGCCTTACCCCGCGAGAGGCTTTAAAAAAATCTGAGGGTCTACCATTTATGAGAGGGGCTATTAAGGGAGATTTTATGCAGGCTTGAACTTGTTTGATGAAAACAGTGGGAAACCCAAAATTTTCGAGAACCATGATCATAAAGGCGTGTCTCAGCCTATCAAATGCATTGGCCAGATCCAATTTGATGGCCATTCCAGGTTCACCCCTTTTGGTACTGGAGTGAATGGCTTCTTGGACCAAGAGGATGTTATCACTTATTTGCCTGCCTGAGATGAAACCACCCTGATTTGGAGAAATAAGAGAGGGGATGATTTGTTTGAGTCTTAGTGACAACACTTTGGAAAAGATTTTATAAAACGCGTTGCATAAGGAAATGGGTCAGAATTTTTTAATGGAAGTGGGATTGTGCTCTTTCGGGATCAGGGCTAGAAAGGTGGAATTGGTAGCTCCTCCCATATTACCTTTTTCCATCAAGGAGATGAGGTGCATCAGATCTTTCTTGACAAGGGACCAAAAGGTTCTATAAAAACAAATAGGGAAGCCATTCGGGCCTGGGGCCTTATTTGGGTGGAGGCTCCAAATAGATTTTTTGACTTCATTTTCCGAAATGGGGGATTCAACCCTAAGTATTTCCTCTGGGCTGATGAGGGAGGGAATATCAGAAACAATTTCTTCCATGAAGCGTTGTGGGACTTGTTCCTCGTCATTATACAGATGTTCAAAAAAAGTTCTTACCTCAGCGCTGATAGCTGCTTGCCCTTGAATGACTGTGTCGTCCTCAGCTTTGAGTTCTCTCATGGTGTTCCAACGTTGCCTGTCTCTGCATTGATTTTGAAAGAACTTAGTGTTATGATCTCCCCCTTTGAGCCATAGGATGAGTGAGCGAAGCCTCCATCCTTCCTCTTCTTGCCTTAAGATTTTCTACATATTTGCTTCCAGCTCTATTTCCTTCTTGAGGTGCTCCTTGGTGACCATGCTTGTTTCCATTTCTACTTGAAGGATTTCCATTTCCTTGGTGATTTTTTCCTTTTACTGTACTGGTTCTTGAAATTGATTCTTGGCCCACGATTTGAGAGCTGCCTTGACCCTTTTCAACTTATGCTCCCATGAGAAAGCTGGGGATCCTGGGATGAAGCATCACCAAGCATTGATAATGATATCTTTGACTCCTTCAGATTCCATCCAAATCCGATTGAACTTGAAAGGTAGAGGTCCCAAGTTTTCCACCGGAGGAAAAAAGAGACTTATAGGCTTGTGATCTGAGACAGCAGTGCACAAGAATTTAGTTTTCGGATAAGAATTGAGAATATGAGTGTTGACCAGGAATCGATCCAATCTGGCTACAATATGGCCAGGTCCTATTCTTTTATTACTCCATGTGAAGATGCCATTTTTAGGTTTGATGTCTGTAAGGCCCCACTGTGAAATGAGGTCTTACAGCCTTTCCCCGAATGGATCTCTTACCTTTGTTCCTCCTCTGCACTCATCTGCTGATATAGTTACATTAAAATCCCCTGTAATAAAACAGGGGAGAAGCTTTTTGTCTTCAAATTTATCCTCTAGCAAGTCCCAGAATCTGTCCTTCTGTGCATTCATGGTTGGACCATACACATTCCCGATCCAATTTTTTTTTTTGCTTTCTTTGTTTTCAAGTTTTATGAGAAGCCAATTTCTGTTTTCTATGGCAGTGATCATTCCATACTGATCAGTGTTCCACCAGCATAGTAGTCCTCCAGAGGCTCCATTTGCATTGGTGGCTAGACCTGTCCCTTTTGACCAAATGCTTTTGATTGTTGCTATGTTGTCTTCAGCTGATTTTTTTGTCTCCTGGATGAGAAGAATTGAGGCAGATTCCATTGATTTAAATCTCTTGATAACTTCTAACTTCTGAGTACCTCCCAAGCCTCTACAATTCCAGGAGACTACTTTAATTATTTCCTGAGTTGCTTAAGGGCCTTGTCTTTCTCCTTTTTTTCCTCTTCGGCACTTAGAAGGTATTTGCTTGCTTGCGTATTTTTGACTAAGAAGTCTAGATTAGACTGCTTTCTTGCTGCTTTTGCCTAGCTACCTCCTGCTCTCTAATGGCTTTGTTGGATTTCCTTCCTTTTTTGGATAGTTGTTCCTGTTCTTCTACCGAAGTATCTATTATTTCTTCCGAGCTTGCTTTTTCCCTTGATCTTGTAATAGATCCTTCAGAGTTTGGCACGGGATCTTTTCTTTCCTTAGGATGTTCAGAACCCTCTTCCTGAGCTTCATTTTCCTGGTGTTGCGTTACTGGAACCTGGGGTTCATTGTCCTTCTGCTGGGTCATTTCAGGGATTGCTTCATGACATTCTTCTTCTTGCGTTTCCTCCTCCAAGGCCTTGAATTTGTTTTCGGAGGTGCTCTTTTCCGCATTGATCTGCTGCTTTGAAGGCTTGGCGGTCTTCTTCCCACTTGCAATGTTCCATCCCTCGCTTACAGGGCTGTCCGAGATGGGTTTCTCAGGTTTTTTCGGACATGATTTGGCAAAGTGGCCGTATTCATGGCAGTATTTGCATTTGAAGGGGATTTGCTCATAATCTACTGTCTGCAGGTGGTTCCAACCATCAATGGAGAGGTTAATGGACTCCGACATGCCTTTCTCAAGGTCAACTTCAACACAGATTTGGGCACAAGAGAACATTGGGGCTTTTGGTTCAGACTTGTCTACATACTTCCCTAGAGTATTCCCTATTGCTTGGAAGTCCTCATCATTCCAGAAGTGGAGAGGGAGGTGGGGGAGCTTAACCCAAACAAGAACTGCTTTTGGGATATCTTTTTTCTGGGTTGAATGACAGATCCCATTTGTTCAGGTACATACCTCTTGGGCCCATAAAGTAAGGCCCACTCATGAAGATCAAGTCTCGGTCCTCCTTTTTTTCGAAAATGAAGGCAAAGTATCCTTTTCCACAGAATATATGTTGGACTTCCCCCTGGATTAGGGTTCTCTAGTTTTTATTCAGCCAGACCTCCACTGAGCGCGGAAATGGCCATAGGCCGGTGAACAATCCAATAAGCCCTTTCTCTGAGAGGGTAACTGCTTTCCTCTTTGAAGCGACAGAGCTGAGCTTCACTTCTAGGACATCTGCTCATTTAACAAACCGTGAGGAAGGAGCTGCAGCTGCCTGAACGGGAGACAGAGAGGCCACGATATGCTGAAACCGGTCCTCTACGGACTCAGGGTCAGGTGGATCCATTTGCAGGGCCACCGACCAACGGTGGAAGCCCTCGACGCTAGGGTTCAGAGTTCGGACGGGCGCTCGATTTTCTGCGACAGGAATAATTGTTCCATCAACAACACTTTTCATTTTATTATTAATATATCAACACAATATAAAATTTTCATATATTATCAATTACACCTATATATATTGCCAATCAATCAATACCTATGTTAACTTGTATTTGTATTCACTCTATTAATATTCACAACTTTATATACTCTATTCATTTTATTATTAATATATCAACACAATATAAAATTTTCATATATTTAATTTAGAACATTATTTTTTTATTAACAATTCATTAACTTTCAACTTTATTGATTTTTTTTATTCATTATTATTTTTAATTATATCTAAGCTATATTAACAATTAAATAATTCTCCACTTTATTTTTTAATTCAATAAATTGATCTAATATCCAATCTATTATTTGATCTAATATCCACGCTATTATCTAATGTGAATTATATCCAAGCTATTTGTTCTCAAAAGAGGTTAATACAAAAAAGCTATTTGTTGTCAAAAGAGGTTAATACAAAATACTCATAGCCCAACCTTTGAAATTAAAGTTAATAAGATAAATTCACATATTATTTCCTACTTTATAAGAGATTAATCCATTATTATTATTTTTAACTATTAAAAAGATTGATTTTTATAACTATAAAAAATATGGATCATATCTATTTGATAGCTCCCAACTCATTCTGGTACAACCACACTCTGGTTCAATCAAGACATTTTGCTTCTCCACATCCTCAACTATTATATTTCTAATCCAAACCCATGTTCTAAGACCATGGCTACTCAAGCCATACCCGATTCAAGCTAGGCTGGTGATTTTTATCAATAATACAAAGCACTAATTTCTAAACCTTTAGTTTAAATGTAATGGGGACAAGTTCACAAAACTAAAACTATTTTAACTAGCATTTGCACAGAGAGGTGCAAAGGAATGCCGAGAGGGTAAAAATATCGAGTCTTTCCGCAACTGTGCTGCAACTGAACCTTTCTAAATTACCTTGGGAGACTGGAAATTGCATTTTAATAAGACTTTTGTGGGTACTACTGACCCAACTTACAACTGATATTTTACCTCAATACATTCATGACTAAATACATTAATGACATCCTCAATCAGAGGGACAACATATCTCTCTCCCCCTGCCCCTCTTTCTTCCCCGATCTCTCTCCCTCTCTCCCCCCCTCTCTCTCCCTCCCTCTCTCTCCTCCTCAGCCCCTCATCCCCTCTCCCCTAACCCCCCCCTCTCTC
>LPNX010055151.1:39959-111566 GCA_001517045.1 Pseudotsuga menziesii
CTTACCATCCGAAGTCTCTCTTTCTTTCTCTCTCCTCACATCCTATACCTCTCTTTCTCTTTAATTGTCCTAATTATCCCTAAACCCTCTCCGCTCTCTCCACCCCAATCTCTATCTTTTTCTTTCCCCACCCCAATTTTAATAAATTTTTATTACCAATTAAAAATAGTCTACATGCAAATACATATAAATAATATACATATAACCTACCTCTAACTTATTTAGGTTTGACTTTTGACATAGTCAAATTATAAACTTTTGTCATAGTAGGAAAACTCACATCACCAAAATAAAAATAAAATAAAAAATTTAAATACCTAAAAAAACTATCCCCAAAAAAATTGTGCACTTTGTGAAATCTCCTTGTGGAAATGAGTTGTCACACTTGATTTTGGCTCACTAAGAGAGGGTTGAAATTTTGAGGATTCATTTAGTGGTGTTCCTCATGAATCATCCATGGCTAAGTATTTAAGTTATCAATGTTTGATATACATTTGATATCAAACATTTACGGAAATTAGGAAGTTAACTTTTTAATATATACATTCTAAACTTATTTATAAAAAAGAATTAATAAATCTTTTTGTAAAATAATAATCAAAATATGTTTAAAAAAACATAGAATTATAGTAACAATTACATAGGTCGCTTCACACAAATCCACGGGCTTTGTACCCAAAGCTTTTTCATAATTAGATTAACATTATCTTTTTATTGGTTAAAGCATTTTTCATCAAACTTTTAATCATTAGAGGTTTAAAATGAATTTTATAGTGTAAGTGAATGAATTTTTTACCACAAAATAACGATTTTTACTTATTTTGACAAATTGTTTTGATTGGATCTCTAATTTTTATCATTAAACGTACCAATACATCTCTTGAATTTAGTCTTTAACTTTAATACCATTTATTAAAATATTAGATTATTTAGTTCATTCATCCAAACAAAAATAAAATTTAATTTTTAAAATAAGAAATTCAAGATTAAGATAAATAATATAATGTAGTAATTAAAATCATTAAAATCATTAACTTTGACTTATACAAAATCTCTAAATATATTTTTGAACCATAAAATCAAAACAATGATTAGAACACCATCACTTCACGTAGGCTATTCACGTAGGTTATTCCATCATTTTGGTAGTTACATCAATTCACGTAGGCTATTCCATCATTTTGTAGAGCTTAGCACACCATGAATACGCTTTCTATGAGGTGATTTGTAGTTTTCTCATCAATTTTGTGTAGTTACATCAATTCATGTAGCTATTCTCAGGGGGACGATGGGGGTCAAGGGGGATTTCCCCCTTGAGTGCCACATCAGGGCGGGTCCAGGGCAACACCCTCGTTTTTTTTTGCAAATATTTCGATTTCGCGCAATCTGGCGCATAAATTCATGGCCATTTTCAACTTTCTGGTACCTGTAAATCCCACTGAAAAATAGATTGATTTCTCAAGCTTAGGAACGACTGTAACAATCATTCTTCCCTTGACAGATCCTTTCTACGACCAGAAACACATTTTTCGAATTGAACCTGTCCTTCCGCACTTTGTCTTCCGCCCTTCTGACCTCGAAACTCGGGAGTTGAAAACTCAAAGGCTCAACGAAGTGAATTTTTAGTTTTTTGCCTTCTACCTTCCGCACTTTCGCTTTCCACCTTCGGAACTCAAGAGTCGAAAACTCAAAGGCTCCATGAAGTGAATTGTCAGTCTTCTGCCTTCCACCTTCCACACTTTCGCCTTCCGCCTTCCACACTTTCGCCTTCCGCCTTTCGCCTTCGGAACTCGAAACTCAGAAACTCAAAGGCTCAACAAAGTGAATTGTCATTCTTCAGCCTTTCGCCTTCCGCACTTCCACCTTCCTCCTTTCGCTTTTAGCCTTCGGAACTTAGAAGTCAGAAACATATCGATCGACGAAGTTCTTCCACCGCGATTCCACCTTCAGCTTTCCGCCTTAGGAACTCAGAAGTCGAAAAACTATCAAATGACATAAAATCTATCCATGGTTCCGCCTTTGCACCCTTCAGTGCGGAACTCAGGAATCAGAAAACTTAACTTTCGACCTTAGCCTTTTTTTCCCTTCCGACTTCCACTTTCCAACCTTGGACTCCGGAAATCGGAAGTTACTTTGCCTTAGAATTTTTCTGTACTTAGAAAATTTAGAAAATGTTCTTTTTCTTCCTTCTTTGTTGGCTCAACTTAGCCTTTCACACCGACACAGTCACTGCAAGCTTCGTCGACTCCACTTAGCCATTTAAGCCGACATGTATCGACACCACTCGACCAGTTCAGCCGTCGCAACAACTTCAAAAACACTTAGAATTTCTTTTGGGGGAAATTTTTCTCTGACTTTCTCATTTTTCCTCTGCTGATGAGTGGGAAATCTTTCCTCTGTCAACTTCTCAACTTGGCTTATTGGGCCTACAACCAATGTTTTGATACCACATTTTCGTAGTTGGGAGATTAAACGTTGGAAAGTACCTCTTATGTCATGTATTTCCTCCAAATTGCATCGACAAAATATGAAGAAGGTGATTTGTAGTTTTAATTATGGTCTTGATGGTGACTGTAAAAATTGTAGTGCTCGTTCCATGAAGATCCAAATGAATATGATCTTGATAAAGTGGGAAATAATTCAAATAATGTGTCTTTTTCCATTATTGGGTCTCCCTTAGCACCTGCGATAGTTTCATACCTGCTACTTCCAATATTATACTCCTGGAATCAATCCCATCAACATACTCGTTAAATGATGGGGACGATAGATATACACACAAAATATATATCATATTTATAAATAAATACCTAGTATCCCACTCTCACTGGAATCCGGTAAATAAAATATATAGATTTTGCAGTGCTACGGTGGAAGTTTATCCAGTAAAATTTGTCGATTATAGTCTGTCATATAGTCCGCTGAGAGTAGTCTTTCCTAGAATGGGCAAGTTTCTTTGAAACTCCATTTCGACAAAACCTAAGTCATTAAAAGAGCACTCCAGAAGAAGTGTCTACATCCTCAAGAACTGAAGGATTTGGCAGTGGGGCGGTGCATTGAAATCCTGACGTCCGACTAACTTATGAAGTAAGCCATGCTTTCATGGTATTGGAGGAAGAGTGAAGAGTTCAATTATAGATTGTATGGGCGTGGAGCCAGTGAGGATGAATGTGACAACCTAGATATACGTGCAACTACCTAAACTCACCAATCACCAGGGGACATGTGTCAGAATTTTAGAGGTCATGGAGACAAGGAATATTTTGAGACTGTCTCCTTTGTGAAACGCCTTCGGCGTAATTGTAGATATATAGAAAGAACATCCCAATAGGTAAAGTTGTAATTTCTCTCAGCGTTAAAATCAATTGAGTTGAGTTGATTTTACATAAATAAAAATCAAAGCTAGGGTCATGTACTCACTACTACTCCATGTATGCTGGATGCAAGTAGGGGAGTTTGTTGGTGGGAGAACACGTCTTCAACAATTGTGTTGGAATAAATTCAATTATGTGTTCTTCTCTTCCACAATATAGAGTTTGCAGGTTAGAATGATCCTTCACCGTCATTTTTCAATGTTCAAGTCATCACAAACAATGTTCAACACCTTCTGCCTCTTCTAACTCACAATACCCTCTCATACTTAACTTTCAAAGCTCTATACACTGCAGTGTCCCCCTGTGTGTGGTTCAGCTTCACCCATCCCCTAAATCATCCAAAGACACCAATGCTTCTATGCTTGGCAGTGCTTCTAACTTAGACAACAAAGTTGTATACACTGCAGTGTCCCCCTGTGTGCGGTTGAGCTTCACCCATCCCCTAACTCATCCAAAGACACCAATGTTTCCATGCTTGGAAGCACTTCTAAATTAGACAACCCACCAAGGTGTAACATCTATAACTTTTTCTCCCACTCCAACCCTGTATGCTCTTTAGCTTCACGAATCTACTGAGTATAATAGTCTCACCAGAATTATCTCCATGCATTGTATGTTCTCTGCTACCTTGCATTGTATGTTAGGCCACTAGAGACTCACAACCCAACATTTATAACAAATCCATTTGAATTTTTGTTGAATGAAAATGAATAAATAAGAACTGCGAGAAAGTATTATTTATAATTTGAAAATTCAAATAAATTCCACTTAATTTTCAAGTTCAAATTTTAAACATCTAAGTAATTGATGGTCTGTCATGGTATGAAATGGGTAGGCGACTAGGCGTTGTTCATACATATGACAGGCTAGGCATTTAAAAAAACAAATCCGTTAAATTCTGAAGGAATCCACAACATGCTCGGTGAAGGACGACTTTGCCAATTGTTTTACCGATTTCAGGAAACTGAAAATGGGGCTACACCGTTTCAGAGAGCTACAGGAAAATGGGAACGACGAAAAAATGTCGTTATTGGAGAAGGAGATGGAGAGGTGGGCCATGTTTCCATGTCATCCTAACAAAAGAATATGCAATCAGGATAAGTATTGCTGGCAGGGCCCAAGTTGTGGGACCATAACCAATTCGTTGCACTAGAAGAGGATATGACCTAACAATGCTGATGATGTTTTTCTTTCTATTTATCGTTTGGCTGTGTTTGCAGAAATTGGTTTTGCATTTTTCTGCGAGGTGATGCAAGGGAAACTAGAATTTACAGACCCATTATGCAAGGGAAGCACCATCCTGATTCGAGCTTATCTAGCATGTACGTTCATGCTGGATAAGCCACCTGGCATGGGCCCCTTCGTGTCCAAGGAGTCATCCATGGATGGAATGTTTTTAAACTTTCTGGATTTCGGCTGCCCTGTCCATTCTGTTGGCTGTTCCGTTTAACCTTCGTCACCCATCATCCGTCATCCTACTGCCACTGCCGCCCACCTCCCATGACATAAAATCCTGTCCTACTGCCACTGCCGCCCGCCGCCCACTACGTAAACTCCTGCATTAATATTTTCCACCAACCTCGACATTTTCAAACCATGACATATCGTGCTTCCCCATTCCTGGATCAGTTTTTAAACCACCATCGATCCGTCTCCCCTGTTTCGATCCTTGGTGTGGAAAGCTTCCAATCGCGCGCCCCAAATCGTATAAGCTGGTGTGGGTTGCACTTGTTCCTAGATCCCTACTGTGGAAGGATTTTGATGCCCGTAATCTAGTTTGGGTTGCATATGTTGGGGACAGAGCTCAGACATTGATAACCAGATGCCACAATATGTAAGGTACCATTTCAAAAATAGCAGGCTAAGCTTATAAGTTTAGTAGGCTTGCATAGGGAATTTTTATAACGAAAGATTCAAGATATTTCCAATCATTTATTTCAATACATCTTCATTTTAAGAGTTTGATTCATGTACTGTTAAGATTTGGAAGCCTAAACTCTAAGCATTACAAATGTCATGAAAGCGGTTACCTATTTTACCGGATCAAGAATCGTACCCGCGACCAACAGATCTATAGTAATTCATTTCATTTCCCCGATTTCAATTTGAAATTTTAAACTAAGAGCTAAAATACCTATAATTGAAGCTTATGTTATTGAGAGCAAACATTTATCTAGAGGTGTTGCACAGATGAGTGACATAAATCCATTGAAATCATTTTTCTTAATGGAGAGGGTTTCAAATCTAGTGAAACCTCTTTCTTAAAGGGAGGAGGGTTTGAAATCTAGAGAAATCACTTTCTTAAAGAGAGGAGGGTTTGGAATCCATTGAAATCACTTTTTAATTCCATCATCTGGAACATTGGAAGCCCTGGAAAGAACATAACCTAACCAACACCCATTTCCAGGCTAATGAAAATAATAGAAATGACTGGAACTAAAGGAAAAACTAGGGCTGCATGTCATATGAAGCTAATAGAAATGACTGAAGCTAAAGATATTATGCAAATAAAAATTACCTATAATTGATGCTTGTGATATTGAGAAAACATTTCTGTGTGTGTTGCAAAGTTGAGTAACAGAATAGTACCAACCTCAGATTCAACATACAGGGAGTCTCTGCAAATACATCGAAACATCAGATCAAAACAAAACAAAGAAATATTTCTTGGAAACCTCAGATCAAAACAAAACGGAGTCGTCATTTGCAATGCTCTAGAAATGAACAACATCAAATGTGATTGCTGAAATGTATTTGGTATGGGATTTTAGGTCTTCGAAGAACAGAGTAAAGATTCATCTCTTCCGTAAAATGTATGTTTTTAGGGTTGCATGCCGTATGAAATGTCAGAGCTTATCCAACTATTATAGTATAACTGAATTATAATAATTATTAATCATGGAAAGAAAAAATATATAATTAATTCCAGTAGGGAGTTGCATATTGCACAAACTTGGTGGTTCGTCAGAGGGAATATTGAATACTCAATGAAACTAATAAATTTTACATTATGTCCTGAAATAAGTCCTAGAATTACCAGAATTGCCTCTAGGATGCAGGCCAGCGACCGCAATCAAAATCAAGAAACTACATATTGATCCAAATTTGCTACAAATCTAGGGCGAAAGAGTGTATAACCTTGTGCAAAATTAACGAGCTTGTTCAAAGTCATTTAGGAATTAGATTCTAAATATTCTAAAAAATGAACTTATCGGAATTTTTAAGCTGGAAAGTCAATGTTAGATGGGTCCATGGAATTCAACATCTATTGTCATACAAGAAAATATCTCGGAGTGTTCTAATTCGATTGCAGAAGAAATGTGTAGCAGAGAACCAACTTCTCTTAGCAAGATGCTTTCCTGCATCAAGAATGGCATTCAAGATTACCAGAGGGAGTAAACATTGACAAAAAGGCCATTTCTGAGGTGCTCCCCCTTCTAATAGAGGAAGTGTTTGATAGCTTCCAATGCCTTCCAAATTCTTTTAGCAAAATAAAGGAGCCTTCAATCCTGACCTAGGGAAGGGTAATGAGGGACTGAAAATTAATTCCTTTCCATTATTTCTTCCCATAAGGATCCCCATGCAAACTTCCAAATCTTCCAAGTTCGTAGATGTTGAAAGAACACTAGCAACAAATTTTGAATCTGGTATTGCACCTGCCAATTGCATTTCTTGAAAAATATTCAACACCTCTTTGCAATGTCCATTCTGTGTAAATCCTGAAATAATGGCATTCCATGACACCACAATTCTTCTAGTCATGCCATTGAAGAGTTCCATGGCCTCATGAACAAACCCATTATGTAGAAGAGGCTTTAAAACCCATCTGAAGAGGCCTTAAGGCCTTGAACCCATTATGTATTTATAAGTGAAGTAATCCTTATATTATCTAAAATCTTGTAACAACTTTTTGCTGCATTGATTTGAATTTTCTCTTTCACTTATTGCAAATCCTTGTTTTCACCTTTCGGATGGGTTTGAAATGGCACCAACTTCTAGCTCTTGAGGTGTAGGATCCTGGAAAAAAAAAACTTTTCTTCTTCTGATTTGAAATGGAATATGGTTGGAGGTAACTATGTTGCATGGATCAAATCAGACAGAGTTAAAGAGCTAGTTACTGGGGAGTACAAAAACCCATTGTGTCCAACAAGATTTCGAAAAAGTTACAGTAGTAAAATAGAAAAAGAAAAAGAAAATGATGGAAATCAAATTTGTAGAATTGACAGCACCTTAGAATATACAATGTGAGTTTTTCTTTGTTTTTTTTGGTTCTTGGAAACTGGTTGAGATAAAAGCATTAGTTGCAACAAGAACAATTGATGCTTTAGTCTATTGTGAATTCTAAAGTGTTAATATCTTGTTGTTGCTTGTAGCTTTTGGTGTACGTATGGGCCAGATGACCACCGAGAGATTGAAAAACAACCTGTTGATATATCCAAAGTGCCTACACATGGTAAGGGTAGTCGTCTAGGTTGTAAGCATCTAATATGTGGTTGTCTTTGTCATTTTAGCATCTGCATACTCAAGAAGGCCCCAGAACACTACCTAATCACTTATAGTGAGATGAATCATATAGATAATCGAGGTAACCCTTGCCATGGACAAGAGGTTGTTGATTTTGTAGGCACAAGGGTATACCGTGCACCTCATATTAGCAAATAACTATGCCAATGGGTAGAAACATGTTTGATTGTGGGGATGTTTGCTGAATTTGTACATCAAAAACATCATGAATTAGTGCATGATAAAGTATCCTCTTTTGAAATAGAGTTTGATCGAAATAATTTTCTTTCACGTGATGACATTGGCAATATAGAGAGAAAATTGAAACATTCCCAATATATGTTTTACAAGAATGATGCCTAAAGTGTGTGTATATGGCAAGTTGCAAACCCTGATAAAGTGTTCTACTACTCCGAGTTTGACAAAACCGTAGATAATGAGAGTCACACACCATTCATTGTAGGCATCCAACTACCATTACAACTGGAATGGATGAGGAAGTGTGGTCATGATAGTATATTAGCAATGGACTCTACATTTGGAACAAACCGTTTTAAGGTATGTTTATATATCATGTATGTACTTTTTTTTTCTGTCATTTGTTATTTATAATATGATTCAATCATGTAGTGATGCCATATTTATTTGTGTGTAGTTCCAACTTTATACATTATTGGCATTTGATCCCAAACATAATGGTGTTCCTGTGGCATGGGTCTTCATGTCAAGATCTATGACCTCGGATATTGCCAAATGGATGGAAACACTACTTCGTAAAGTACGCATGGGTATGTTGGAATGGAAATTGAATGCATTCATGGTAGACGATGCAACGACAAAGATTGGTGCAATTAGGTACATATAGCTAGTAGGGTGTTTTTTTCCCATTTCTTGAAATAAAATGTTTCATACAATATTAAAGACACATTAAACAAATAGGAATATTTTTTAACATTATGTAACATATTTATCCAATAGGGCGACATTTCAATGTGAAGTCTACTTATGCAATTGGCATGTTAGAAGAGCATGGCTAAAAAATATTGTCATGAAAGTTAAGGATGACACTACAAGGCGTTCGATGTTTAAGCGTTTAGGCGACATTATCCACAACCACAAAAACACAGATTCTACTCTTGAGGAGGTAAATAGGTTTCTAAATGAATTCAAAGAAGAAAATTCCTTTGTTGAGTACTTTCGAGCACGATGGTTGGGCAAAATAGGTTTGGGCTCATACTATAATATCTAGATATTTTTCTTTAGTCAATAACCTATGGATAATCCTCAACTACAATGCAATATTTTCTATAGTTTTATATTTCACATACTTTTAGATTTCAAATTTCATGTTTTCACAATAAATTCGAATTTTCCTAGCTATGTATTTCACTCTTATCTTATGTGTTTAGCATACTGTCATGTTCTATATTTATTAGCTTATGTTCTTTGATGTTTATCAGGAATGTGGGAAAAATGTTGTCGTACTTTAAAGCATGCTGGACAAGAAACAAATGGGGCCATCGAGTCATACTATTCACACTTGAAAAGGGTATTTTTAAGGTCAATACGATCAACTTCCCAATGTCGAGTAGATAGGTTGGTGCATCAATTGATAATAGTGGTCCACATGTTTTATTGGTGGCATGCATGCAAAAAGGAACATGGTTTCCATAGAAATTATAGAGTGGAGAAAATAGAAGCTTAGTCCTGGCTAAGAGCACAATCTATTCCAGATGATAACGTTACACGGCACCACTTAGATACTTTGATGGCATGGGTGCAAAGTCAACGTGATGAGATGAAAAGATATATGGTATGACAATCAGGTCCAAACTTTGCTATGTGCGATTGCAATTGGGCAAAAAATGGATATTTGTGCAAACATGTCATTCAGGTTACCATGATGAGGGACAAAAATAGGTTGGAACAAGAAGAGCTAGAAATAAGAATCGATGAAACAACTTCATATCAGGTTATTTGAGTATTTCATAATGCATATTTAGATCATTAGCAATGTTTTAGATCTTAAATAATGGTTGTTGTGGCCTAATATGTTGCAATGTTTTGTTACCAGATCGTTGAAAACGATGGTTTTGGAATTGAAAATGACTTGGATATGCCTGTCATGGTAGCCATTTCATAAATTGGTTCATTTTATAGTTTTCTATTACTCTTTTACTATTGACGTGAATTTTTCTTTATTTGTTTTCAGGTATATAATAATGTTAATGGTTCGATGGCTACTTCTAACAATGTAAATCAAAGTCATGATGAAGGAAGTGTATCACAACGTATTCGAGACATTTTTTAGTTGATTATGGAGTTTCCTAGTGAAGATTCACATCTCTGCTTCCTAGAGAAACGAATGGAAGATGTTGCCAATGAGTTCAAAGCAACATTGGTATCAAGTAGTTTAGGGTTGGACCATCCTATTGCTCCATATTTTCGACAAGTGGAATATGGATTTGGGCATACCCTACAACATCAAAAATATTTCTTGGAAAGGACGGTCACTCGTAAGCGCTCTTACACATCATCTAGTTCTACATACTTTCCTCCCCCAACACATGGGACTAAAAGGAGACACACATTTGATGATGTCCTTGATAGAGGTACCAAACGAGACAATGAAAGAAATCCAAATAAGTGAAGGTGAGAATTACAAATATGAAAATTTGGTTATTCTAAAATGTTCAAGCTTGAAACATGCATGATTTAGAATTCCATCACTATGCAAAGAATTTAATGTTTTTATGGTTTGTAATTCTAGATAAAATGAATAAAAGTTATGCTCATTTCCATATTTCCTTGCATCTTTTTCAGGTGGCTTTGAAGCTTAGATATCAGAGCATGAAGAGCATTGGCATGACTAAAGGAATAAGTTGTAGCATTGAAAATGAGTTGTATTTTTCTAAAGATAAGAGAACGTCACTTCTTACACAAGTTGTTTTGGACAAGACAATTTTAGAAAATGTATATAAATTGATAACACTGTCAAGAGGACAAAAACACTTTTTTGAGCTCAATGCAATCAAGTGTTAAATAAGATCTAAATTCCAAATGTGTATAGCGTGTATGCCTCAAGCAGGTCAAATGGAATTTATGCCTTGATTGCAAAAGATAATGTTTTCAATAACTCACTGGCAATGCTTGCCCACCATTTATGTATCAATTTCTAGCCAGTCAAAAAGAGGTTATGGTAGTCCTCAAACGTAACTTCTAGTTTACAATTCAATAGACACCAAGTTGTTTAATATTTTTCAGATATTTTTGCAAATCCCTTGAACCTTGTTGGTACAATGGGGAAATCATCTACATTGGAAGAGTTTCAACAATCTCTATTCATAGATGCAATAAAAATCTCCAAAGACAATTTTGTAAATGGTATCCTTAGTATGCTTTCTCCTTTTTCTATCCTTATTCTGACTATGGATATGGGAATTTGTTTTTCTCTTTTTTCAAAAATTAAATGTCTTCTATGTTTGTAATATCTGAAAAATGTCTTCTATGCTTCAAAGTTTAGATATCTCAAAAAGTTGCAAAGGCACCTAATATTGTTGTGTAAGCTCATGTATGTTATTTCCCTGAAATACATTCCCAATATTATCTCCCAGTTATTTGAAAAAGTTAGTTTAGTGTTATTCATTTTAGTTTTAAAAATGAAGTCCCACTTAATTTATAGTTATCTTTCAGGGGGTATTTATTTGGATCCTAAATGGATATCAATGCATAAATATTTGAAATAATTTACAGAAGTAGTTCATCATTTCAAAATTCACTTAGTATTAAGTTGATTTTATAGTAGATTTACTTTTCTTGATCCATTTTGTAAAAGGCACCTACTATCTTCTTTACTCAACCCACTGTATTTGCTTTTAAGTGGGGCTCTGTAGTTCAACTTTCCTGTATATATTGAACATCATCTTTCGGGAGATAGCACTAGATCACAACTCTCAAATTTTTTCATTTTATTGTATAGAGTCTAAATTGTTACTGTATCTTGTACTGGGAAAATAATTTAACAAGCAGAAAATCACAAATTTATAAAAGTCGAATAATGTGGAAAGATGAAATAGTGAGTTCGTTAAAAGCAGGACAATAGGAGGTTCTGCAATCTTTAAAGGATTTTATTTATTTATTGAGGGTCTTGTATGGAGAGTATGTGACTGTATTGTTCTAAACAACTAAAAGCATCTTGTTCTTAATCTTAATATTCTAGAGCATTGATTGCTGAGCACTTGCTATAATTTTGTAAAATTTTTGATAAGTTGTTGGTATGTACTTGCAGAGCTGTAGTGTATCTATGAAACACTACTTAATGGAATTTGCAATTATAATGAAAAAGATTTAGATTATTTGCTTAAATTATTTTTATTTCTAAAGCATATCGTGTCACGACGAAATACTTATCCTCATTAGCAACAACAATTATGAACAACCTAACATTGCCATGTTAATGAGTTGTTTCAGTTCACTATTTTGCATATAAATATGGAGGGTCAAATGTTATATTATCATTTTCTATGAGATGATCCAAATGTTATTATATTATCATTATGAGATGATTCAAAGTCATATAAGAGTCTTTGGGTTTAATTAATTGGACCTTTGGGATATTGGTGGATAGTTTGAAAACAATTATGGAATGAGCATATAACACAAACTACTTACCAGTTAGTTGTCAAAACACTTGAACTGAATTTGTAATATTTAAATTCCTTAGTCATTTTAGGGGTTCTTATGAAGTTTATCATGGTTTCTATGTCTTAGCTAAGATTTGACTTAGTTAACAATTTTAAAATTTATGCATTTATTATGTGCTTTTGGTGAGTTGCAGAAAAGATTAGTTTTTTTTCCCAAAAAATGTGTCTTTCTCGCAACCTGCAACCTGCAATGCGGATTGCGGGAGCTTGTTTTTTGTATTTGCAACTTTTTGGTCCCACAACCCGCAACCCACAATGCATGTTTTGTGTGTTTTGGTGACTTGCGAAAAAGACTAATTTTTCCAAAATATGTCTTTCCCGCAAACCCGCAATGCGGATTGTGGGAGCTTTGTTTTATGTATTCCACTTTTAGGTCCCGCAACCCACAATGCAGATCGCTGGAGCTTTGTTTTATGTTTGCCACTTTTCGGTCCCGCAACCCGCAATGCGGTTTGCAGGAGCTTTGTTTTATGTTTTCCACTTTTAGGTCCCACAACCCACAATGCAGATTGCAGGAGCTTTATTTTATGTTTGCCACTTTTCAGTCCTGCAACTCGCAATGTGGATTGCGGGAGCTTTGTTTTATGTTTTCCACTTTTCGGTCCCGCAACCTGCGATGCAGATTGTGGGTGCGGAAATATTTTCGATAAATGAAGTTTGTCATCTCGTAACCCGCATCCCGCAATTTTTGGATTACGGATTGCAGGAAGTGTTTTGAGTTATGATTTGCATTATGCATTTCTGCAACCCACATCCCGGAACTTGCGGATTGCGGATTGCGAAAAAGGTAAATTATAATGTTAAAGAATTTGTATTCCCGTATCCCGCAACCCAATATTTGCGGATTGCGAACTTTGGGAAAATGAATAAAATTCAAATTTTGTGACTTCATTCCGCATCCCGTGAGGTTTGATTCCAACTGTCCATTTCTTTTAATCCTATGGCTCGAATTCGACCCACGAAAAATCTATAAATAGACAAGTTCTTTGTTATTTCTTTATGATTTTCACTGTCGAAGATTACTTTGCTACGAGAGTTTTTACTGCGATTTTTACCAAAGATTATTTTCACAGCTTCGGTCAATTTTAGGTTGGTTTTCTGTTATTTCCGTGTTTGATTGTTTACTATTGCTTTGTTTCTCAATTAGTCTTGATTTCTTGTTTATGCATTTAAACAGAGTTTTTCAATTTTCTAAAAATGGCTCGAATTGCTCGCTGCAAGAACCTTCAAAAGGACATGCTGTAAAAAGACCCAAACTTCTGATTTTTCTTAGACACCAATGGTAGAATCACTGAAATTTTACCAAATTGACTAGCCCAAAATCTACTCGATTTTTTAGAATGATGACCTCTATGACATCCAAAATGACCAGTCAGCTTACCAGAAAATTAGGGATTATGGACTACTTGCCATTGCTACCAGACCCGCTATCCTTCCTTACACTGACGCAGTCAAATGGATAGTGGACCATGCAAACCCTAAAGACCGACCCTTTAATGATAGTGTTGGGTCACAGTTAGCCACTTTTCGCCCTGATGTCTTTACCAGAGCATATGCTCTTAAATTAGAATTGCAACCCCTCAACACTGAGTTTGCCCAATCCTCTAAGACTAGGTACAATTTTAATGAAATGCAAAGTCCTGGATGAATGAGCCTAGTAAGTTCTTGGAGAGGGTTGATGACCTTTACCTTGTCACCTGGTTTAGGGAACCTTATTCCTTATTGGCAGCCATGTTATGCAAACTGTATGGTCTTCCCAGTTGTTCTGTCTTCAAGGCCAAATGGGCTTCGGTAGCCCATCATGTCCTAGAAATCGGTGAATCTTTCCTGTGGGCGTCTATCTTGTCATGGGAGCTTAAAATGGCTATCCAGTATTATCAGAAAGCTACTACTAGGAAGAAGTCGTATTTCTTTTTTTTCAGCCTTTATCATTGATGTATTCTGCACCGAGTTCCAATACCCCAATTTGGGATGGAAGTGGACCTTACTAGCCCCTCCTGTACCTATCTACTATTCAACGCTATGGGATAGTGATGGGATACTGATTATGCATCTATGTTCTACGACATTTGTGAACATTTTATGGGCAGTATTTATTTTATGATATTCAAAAGGGAAGCTCTTGCTTTTTCAAAAGAAGCCAAAGCCTTCATTGCCATAATGGGTGACTGGTATGTTGGGGAGTTCTTTTCATATATTAGAATTTTGGGTGGAAATACTGTCCATATGCTGCCCAAGATAGTTCCTAACAGGTTATTCATTAAGGAGATCTATTTCCAGACTATCCCTCATGGTGTCTACAAGAAACTTGTCGCTCCCAAAAGGAAAGGTTGGCCTAGATTTCCTTTGAATCTTGGGTCATTTCTCATCCTAACTTCAACTTGGGCTGCAGTGTTAGGAGATCAAATAGCTTCTTTGAAACTTGGTTTTACTGGAAAAAGAAAGCATGACCCTAAAGGGTTTCTTGACGCTAACTTCAAGCAAAACCATATCAAGGGTGGTTATGTGCATGAGGAAGTTTCTGATGATTATATCTACCAGGGGGTGAATACCTTTTTTGAGGTCTTGTCCAGGGCTAAGAGAAAAGATGAACAGGGTCACATTCTACAACATCAGCAGGCGCTAAAAACTAGGGTTCTGGGTTACAGAACAATGGAACTTAACCTCCTTGAAAAGGTAAGAAAGGACATGGAAGAGAAGGAAGCCCAAGAAACAAAAGTTCCATCATTGGTAACTTATCCAGATGGGGGTAAAGGAAAAATTCCTATGGAAGACCTTCCACAGGTAACTGTTTCTCAGCAATTGAAGGATTTGATGCATACCTCTCAACAATCAAAGCAGAAATTGGCTCAGATTACTTCAGTATTGGATTCTCAAGTACTTGTAGCTATTAACCCTACTGTTGACATTCGAGTAACTACTACAGCCACCCAGGTATGTGATGATCAAGCAGCAACTGATGTCAAACCATTCAAAAGACAAAAAATTCAGGTTCCTACCTCTCAAGCCCTTACCATAGACCTTAGTGAGTCTAATGCTGAAGAAAAAGCATTTTCTCCTGTGCCTGTGGTTGAAGAAGTAACTGAATGTCTACAAACAATTATAGATTTCTTCAGCAATGATGAAATTGAAGATGTTATCCCTAATCCGAAGATCATAGAATCCACTTCTGCTTCTAGTTCTTCAACCTCGGCTTTCCTCCTGTCATCTATTCAAAATTTGTCAAACTTGCTTACTAGGGCAATTCCATCACCCCCACTATCTCAACTTCATCACTCTTTGACTTCTACCTCTATTTCTATCCCATCCAATTTTCCCATGCTTTCACCTACTTCTATAGACACCCAGCCCATGAATAGTCCTCTGCAATTGACCTCTTTCACCTTTTCATCGTCACCTACTCTTGAAAGAATTTTGGTAGCCTCATATTCATTTCCAACTGCAAACATTTCACTTCCATTCTCTGAAACTTCCATCCCAACCCTCTCTTCAACCTCTGAACCTGCAATTGTTCAATACATCTCTTCTTCTTTATTTACCTCCCATGTCACTATGCCTATACCCACTCCTACCTTTCCCTCTTTAACCTTTTCATCATCACCTACTCGTGAAATAATTTTGGTAGCCTCATATTCATTTCCAACTGCGAACATTTCCCTTCCATTCTCTGAAACTTCCATCCCAACCCTCTCTTCAACCTCTGAACCTGCATTTTTTCAGTACATCTCTTCTTCTTTATTTACCTCCCATGTCACTATGCCTATACCCACTCCTACCATGCCCTCTTTCACCTTTTCATTGTCACCTACTCTTGAAAGAATTTTGGTAGCCTCATCTTCATTTCCAACTGCAAACATTTCCCTTCCATTCTTTGAAACTACCATCCCAACCCTCTCTTCAACCTCTAAACTTGTAGTTGTTGAGTACATCTCTTCTTCTTTATTTACCTTCCATGTCACTATGCCTATACACACTGCTACCATCACTCAGACATCTTCCTTGGTTTCAATAGTAAATATAACTTCATCATTTACCGAGCCAATGACTGAATTTGATGAAGATATTGCAGTCCCTCTTGGGAATTATTATTACAGCAAGTCTACTAAGGCAGTGGTTAGGAAAGGAAAAAAGAGAAGCAGAGATGAGGGTGGTTTGGAAGCCTCAGTTTCCAATCAAATAATCTGGACTCAACAATCTAGTGACCCCCAGGTAGATGCAGTAGAAACAACTACAACATTTTTACAGGTGCAAATATTGATGCAGTTAACACATTAAACATGGAGTTTGATAAAAGAAAGGAAGAAATAAGCAAGCTTGAGGAGGAGCTAGATAGAACTAAAAGGGAACATAAGGCTCTTGTTGTTGATATTGTAAAGACATCCGAGGACAAGTTTAAAGAATTGCAGGTGAATAACATTTGTCTCCTGGCTGAATTGCACAATCAACATACCACAAATGCCACCATTATGCAAAGGATAGATACACTTGAAAAACAATGTGAAGATGCAACTGCAAGTGCAACTTCCTCTGCTTTCTCCAGGTTTTCCCAGCAGGAGTTTAAGGACTTGGCCATCCAGATCAATCAAGAACACCATGAACTCCTAATTGAACTGTTTAAAGCTCTAGATGACATTTTGGAAACCCATGTTTCCTTTGGCAAAATGTCTATTGCTCTTGAGAATCGGGTAGCCAAGAGAGACCAAGCCTCTAAGGATTATGATGATATTTTGGATTGGCAGAGGTACATGAAGGATATGCCAGAAAATATCACTATCCTCATCAGTTTTCAATTGAAGAAGTTTAGAACTGTATTGCATGCTTGGATCGACCTGAATGAGATGATTGAAGAAACCATTCAGAAAGTGCAAGCAATGTGTGGAAGGAGATGGTATGCTACCGATAACATCAAGGAAACATTGCACTTCCCTACCATGGATCTTATTGATAATTTTTGTCTGCAAAAACTGATGATTGAGCAGGTTGAATGATGGTGTGACGAGGCCAAAGAGAAGATTCAAGAGCTTAACCATATTAGCATTGCAGGCGTGGATCAACTAATTAGACAACCTCTTACTATTGAAGGAAAGATCCACATTTTTGTCCACGTTTGGAAAAAGTTGGCTAAAAACGAAATGGAAAATTTTAAGTGTGATGCTCAACTTGGGTTTGAATCAGCGAATTATCCCAACATAGAAGAATTGTTAGGGATTTGGAATCAATGGAGAGATTTTCTTGGTTATTAGTTTTATCTGGATATTGTGATCCTAGTTTCGGGGGGTCTCATTCTTTGTAATTGTTATTTAAAGGGTAGATTTCTCATGTACTAGGGGGATTTTGGAAAGGAAAAACTAGCTCAGGAGATTGGAAATACTCTGTTTAATTCAGAGTTTGTAATTTTTTGCAGACTTCAATTAATACAACTATGTTATTCTTTTAAATCTTTCTCTGTCTATTAGGTTAAGTTTCCTTGACGAATATTGATTTTTCCTTTTCAGATTGTTCATTGTTACTGTTAATCTTTTGCAATTCATAATACAACTTTGACTGCTCTCTGCTCGTGATTTATGTGCAAATAAGGTTTTAAAAGGAGTTTATTCAATTAAAATTTTTATCTATTTTTGCAAATGGTTGTACAACAAGCTTGATAATTTATGTCCATTTTTCAATTGACATACTATTTCTAGGTTGACCTCGAATGTGCTAATATTTAAGTTAGTGTTAGTCCATTTTTATTGGTTGATAGTAAGTTGAATTGATAAGTAATCAATCTTGTTTACATTTTTGTTGATCTGATTAAATGCTTATCTATTTTTCATCTCGAGTTAATTTAAAAAAAAACAAAACACTTTCCTAGAGTAGTATAGATTAGATTTACTTCACAGTTAGATTTATTTTCTTTTCATTTTCTCACACATTCAGTTTTCCCTCATTGGGAAACAAATCCTTTCTGGATCGAAACCATAAGTGCCATCTCATGCCTTTGTATATGTGGGATATTACTAATCCAAACAGGCTGGGGATAGGATTGTCCTTGCACAGGACCTTTCGAAGCCTTTCAATTTGGGTTTTCCCCCTCTGTTGTGAACCTTGGAACCCAATTCCAGCAACCTACCCATCCGAGGCCTCAACAAGAGGATAGCTTTGCTTGAAAAGTAGTGTGAAGATGCAACTACAAGTGCAGATTCCTCTGCATTTTCTAAATTTTCTCAACATGAATTTAAAGACTTGGCCATCCAGGTCAATCAAGAGCATCATAAATTAATAACTGAAATGTTTAGGACTCTGGATGATGTTTTTGAGACTCATGTTGCTTTCGGAAAAATGTCTGTCACCCTTGAGGAGCAGACAACCAAGAGAGAACAAGATTCTAAGGCTTATGATGATATTCTGGACTGGCAACGGTATATGAAAGATAGACCAGAAAATATCACTATCCTCAACAATTTTCAACTGAATAAGGTCAAAACTATGTTGCGTGCTTGGCTTGACCTAAATGAGATGATTGATGATACCATTAAGAAAGCTCAGGCAATCTGTGGAAGGAGAAGTTTAGGACTCTGGATAATATTTCTGAGACTCATGTTGCTTTCAGAAAAATGTCGGTCACTCTTGAGGAGCAGAAAACCAAGAGAGAAAAAGATTCTAAGGCTTATCATGATTTTCTGGACTAGCAAAGGTATATGAAAGATAGACCAGAAAATATCACTATCCTCAACAGTTTTCAACTGAAGAAGGTCAAAACTGTGTTGCGTGCTTGGATTGACCTAAATGAGATGATTGATGATACCATTAAGAAAGCTCAAGCTATATGTGGAAGGATATGGTATGTCGTGGAAAACATCATGGAAATACTACACTTCCCTAACGCAGATCTCATTGAAAATGCTTGTTCGCCAAAATTGATGATTGAGCAGGTTGAACGTTGATGTGATGAGACCAAGGAGAATATTCAAGGGCTTGACCATATCAACATTGAAGACGTGGATCAATTGATAAGAAAACGTCTTGCCATTGAGGGGAAGATAAGCATTTTTGTCCACATTTGGGAAAACCTCTGTTATTTTTGAAATGGTACCTTACAAATTGTGGCATCTGGTTATCAATGTCCGAGCTCTGTCACCAGCATATGCAACCCAGACCAGCTTATGGGCATCAACAGCCTTCCACAATAGGGATCCAGGAACAGGTGCAACCCACACCATCTTATGCAATTTGGGGTGCGCGATTTAAAGCTTTCCACACCAAGGATTAGAACAGGGAGGCCAGATCGATGGTGGTTTGAAAATTGATCTGGGAACAGGGAAGCGGGATATGTCACAGTTTGAAAACGACAAGGTACAAACATTAATGCAAGAGTTTACGTCGTGGGCGGCGGGCGACGGTGGTAGCAGGACAACGGATGATTGGTGATAGAGGTTAAACAGAATGGCCAATGGATCGAACAGGGTAGTCGGAAGCCGAAAAGTTTAAAAAAATTCCTTCAATGGACTACTCCTTCGACCGGAAGGGTCCCACGTTAGGTGGAATATCCAGCATGAATGTACATGCTAGATAAGTTCATACTAGGCCAAATCGAAGCTGGGGCTGTGATGGAGTGGATTCTTTATGGGAATCCTAATGTTAATATGAAATTGGCAGAAACAGATCCATTGAAAAAACCCAAGCAAGATTGATACTTCTCCATAGTGGTTAGGTCCCCAGATTGAAGTATTTCACATGTCAACACATGTAATTGCTAGAGAAATCAATTATGTTAATGATAGTACGCTGATAGATGTCTCCAGAGATAGGGTTTTTCATGGAGGCAATTTTCAGGGGAACCCCATTAGGGTATCCATGGACAATATACGTCTAACTCTAGTTGCCATATCCAAGCTCATATTTGCTCAGTTCTATGAGCTTGTCAATGAGTTTTACAACAATGGGTTTCCTTCTAATCTCTCTAGAGGGGCTGATCCCAGTCTGGACTAAGGTATCAAGGGTGCAAAGATATCCATGGTGTCCTACACTTCAAAAATTATGTTTCTGGCAAATATTGTGACTAGTCACGTTTAGAATGTAGAGCAACACAATCAAGATGTGAATTCTTTGGGATTGATCTCTGCTCGAAAGATTGCAGAGGTTGTGGAGATTCTCGAGCTTATGTTTTCCACTTATCTAATTGTGATGTGCCAAGCAGTAGATCTTCGTCATCTAGAAGAGAATTTCCATGGTGGCGTTAAGCAAATTGTTTGCCACGCATCTGAAAGGGTTTTGTCTTCAACAACGGATCAAGGAATATTGATCTCGCCATTCAGATTCTGTGAGAAAGAACTCCTACAAGTTGTGGATCGCCAACCTGTTTTCAGCTACATAGAAGATCCAACAGACCCTTCTTCACCATTGATGTTGCAGCTCAGACAAGTCCTCGTCAAACATGCATTGAAGGCGAATAACAAGCAATATTCTTTGCTCGGTAAAATCTCCATGTTTGAAGAAGAGGTGAGAAGGATATTAGCCATCAAGGTTCCTCATATTCGGCAAAAATGTGAGATGGGATATTTTGATTTTCCGAATAAAATTCGAGAGTGCAAAATGTATCCGCTCTATGATTTTGATCGAGAGGAGCTTGGGACGAGCTTGTTATTCGGGTGGAGAGGAAGAATGTCGGGTGAGGACATTGACAAGGTATTTATTGCAATCATAGAAGGAAAGCTTCAAGGCCGCCTGATGGAATGCTTGGATGGATGGAATGAATCTCCTAGACCTTTCAATGATATGAAGAAGAATGCTAACAATGATGATGTTGTCAAGACACACAATAAAAATTTCATGTGTTTGGAGTTGGTTCCAACATATTGGAGGCCCTCCAATTAATGGAAGAAAGGGATATTGGCTTCTGTCCATCGCCTGATTACCTTAAATATCTTGTTTTTGTTGAGCATTTTCAGAACTAAAAAATCTAATATATGTATTGTTGCTGCATTGATGATACAATTACCAACTGCGAGAGTTATGTGGGAATAAGGATGATGTAGAATTCCAATGCGTTTAGTTTCTAAAATGTTTTGGATAATAACATCATGCCTTCCTGTTGGAGGGGAAGACCATATGTATTGTTTTGTTTCTATTAGTGCTATGAAAGCAGCCAACCCTGGGAGATGTAGAAGGCTCGACCAACCTTTGTTTTTGTTTTATTTTTCTAAGAATAACAATCGAAATAGTTTATGAATATTTTTTTCATAACACCCAATGATGTTGAAGAGTAAGGCTAGCTGAGTTCCAAATTGTTTTTGATTTTTTTTTTCACTGATATTGAAATGTAGCTATAATTATAGATAACTTCGGAATGAAATAGCTATATGGATGGATTTCCCAAAAATGATTGAGACCGTAATTTTGATGTTATTAGCGTTTGATCAATTTGTTGAAGTTAGTGGTTATTTTAGTTTCAATAATGACATATTTGGTTAAAAAATAAAGAATGAGACATTAAAATTTAAATAGAAGATTGTCTGTATTCTTTGATGTTATTAGAGTTTGATCAATTTGTTGAAGTTAGTGGTGGTTTTAGTTTCAATAATGATATATTTGGTTAAAAAATAAAGAATGAGACATTAAAATTTAAATAGAAGATTGTCTTAATCTAAGAGAGTAGTGTAGTGGTGACAGGGGCTAATTCTGGTTAATTGGTTCTTTTAATATGAAGAGTTTTAACGCGATATCTTTAATTACAATTGGTGGACGATGGGTTGCTCTAAATACTTAATATATCCAAAAGATGGGTTTTCCCATTATCAAGTGTGGAAAGAATATATTTCACTAGGTGTGTAAATGATATACATCTTATATTGTTCCCAATTTTCCAAATAACTCTTGAATTTGAATTTATATAAGAAATCCAATAGGTAGGTAAGATTTCCTTTATGAAGGAACACCTAAGAAAGGCTAATGGGTAGGTAAGAGCTCATTTCTCACCAAGTGTGTAAATGATATACATCTTATATTGTTCCCAATTTTCCAAATAACTCTTGAATTTGAATTTATATAAGAAAGGACAATAGGTAGGAAAGATTTCCTTTCTAATGGAATGCCTAAGAAAGGCTAATGGGTAGGTAAGAGCTCATTTCTGATTGAAAGCCTAAGCTCTTATATGAGCTATACATTTAGAACCATCCAACCTAAATGTTTCTTGAGAACCCTTGAGTCTATCTTTAAAGACTTGTTGTGACACCCTACTTGAACAAAACACACTCACATGGATTTGTCACACCAATCAAACGATAAGGACTTTCATACGACCTTCATTTTGTCACATCTATCAAACAATAAGGACCTTCATCCAAGATGTTGACTCGTAATTCAATGCATATTGCATCACCTTGCCTTGATTCCTTGTGAACTAAGCTAACCAATAATGCCCTAACAACCTTGAAAGCTTCGATTCCTTGTTCTTATAAACAATGCAATGAACACTATTTATGATGAATACTTATACTAGACACCGTCCTTGTAGAGCTTAGACAAAATAAAGACCATCCTTTATTCACGAATCCTTTAGTTTATATATTCAAGTTTCTAACTTGAGTTTCTACAATTTAGACACCATGAATATTCAAGTTTACATATGAATCCTTTTAAGTGATCGATAAAACATATCCTTTTAAGAATAAGATTTTATGATAACGGAATTGTGTAAAGTATTCAGTCTCATCCATCTTCTATAACAAAGAAATAAGATTCCAACCCTTTGTGGTTTCCTTTTTAGGTAGAGTTCCGACAAAAATTCTATGGGGAGAGAGTTCCTCTATGGAACTTTGCCCTTAGAGTTTTAGCCCATTTTAAAGTGACCCAAACCCTCAAAAAATTAGCAGAGTTTTTGATCAATCAAACTCTACTTTCCTTAAATTATAATATTTTGACAAGAAAATACAAAACATTGTATTTTTAAACAACTTTAATAAGATTCTAGTGAATAAATGTTAACCACAAATATGTGTAAAGTATAAATTCTCATCCATCTTATATAACAATTACATATACACTAGCCGATTAGGTAAATAATAATAAGAATAAGGAGATGAAATCACTTTAATTAAATTATCCAAAATGTAAACTTCTAATTAAATAATTTAGGCTAACTATAGAATATTAACTCAAGTCCCATTGTTAGATGGATCATGAGAACCAATCCTCTTGTTCTTGGGGTTTCCACACTTGTGGAAAAAAATGTGGGACGTATTGCTCAAATCATTGGCCCAATACTGGATGTATCTTTTCCTCCGGTAATATGCTTAATATTTACAATTGTGAAACACGGGCCTACGGGAGGAAGTCATATTTTCCCCTTTTGTCCGAAACCAGTGATTGGGTTTTGGAGATGACTTTGCCTGATGTGGATAAGCGACTTCGTACCTTGCATGGCATCTATTTTGGGGCCTTTAATTAGATTTAACCATAAAAGTAATCTAGGTCAGTTGTGTGTTACGAGTAAATTTTTTATACTGAAAAGACAATAAATACTTCAGCAACGTGAACAAATTATAAATAATCTTTATACGACAATGATGGAAAGAGAAACATCATCCACATTGCCAGTTCTCCTCTTCTGGTACAGCGACTTGATTGTGGTCCCACAACTTGGGCCCTGCGTATCACAACTTATTTTAAGCCAGATTTTAAAAAACAAATATATAATAATTATATATATCATAATGTAAGATAACAGCACGACATACTCTTCACTGTCAAAAAGGTTTATGCATATGACATCACATCACACTTATTTGGACCGTTTTATTTCATTTTTTTGATTCTTTTAACAATAATGGTGTGTATTCAATAATGGTGTGTAGATTTATTTTAAATCAAAATTTATTAAGTATTAAAAATATTTAATTTATTTGACATGTATTTGATAAATCTAAATTTAAAAGAAATCTAGGTTAATTTTTTTATATTTTTTTTAAATTTATATTTTTTATTTATGTATTCTAGCATGTACTTTTTAACTTAAATTTGGTTAGCAACACTATTAGTTAGTGAAAATGAGATTGCAAGTTTTATTGTAAAAATAGATTTAGGACAAGGCGCCCATATCATACAATTCCAATCACTAAAAACTACCTTGAACAATTTTGACAATATTTTGACCAAAGAACTTGCTGGGTTTTAGATGCAAATAATATCTCTTACGGGTTGGAGAGCGCCTAGTGTAATAAATGTGCAATGAATTGGTATATAATCTCAGTTTTTTTCTTAGCTATTTGATTATTTTACTCCAAAAATATGATTGCATTTTGAATTTTTTTTTTCTTCAGCGCAATTACAGGCTTAGTGAGAGAGATACAATCAGATCAGACATGGCTGGTTGATGTGTTATCATGCAATTCAGTTTAAATCCAAATGTTATCAAATAAGATCTTGCTGTTTTGGTAATCTGATTTTTGTTTTCACTCTTGTGTTTAATTAGGTTTGATCGCCTGTAAGCGTCCCTGCCCTGACAATGAATTTTCCGTCGTACAATAATTGGGATCGATCAAGACTTTTTGGATATTCATGGTCTTTTCTCTGTCAGTGTTCAGTGTGCCGTATATTTTGATGAAAAATGTAATGGTATGCAGAAATCAAGATAGTATGGGTTTTCCATAAGGGCTTGTGGGTCAGGTCTATCTTTCTCTGTTACTTAGTGTAAAGCTTCGACGTTTTTTTAACTTTTTTTCAATTCTTGGAATTTCGTATAATAGTTTTCAAGATGTTTTTATTTTATTTTTATTTTAAGGATATTGAATTCATTAAGAACAATACAGAATCTTGATTAAAAAAATCTTCAGATTCCTATCAAAAACTTATCTACAACTAAATAGTTTAAATATCTCCAACTTAAATACCTTCCTGATCCTGAAAGTGTACTCGATGGAAGAAAATGAGTTAAATTTACTTAAGATCTGCGCCGAGTTCAAATCTCTGGGCGTCTACATATTCAGTGTTAGATGGGACGTATAGTCTACAAATTCGTTTTCTAAATAGGGTATGAAGTATCAGCTATCTCATTTTATCCATATTAATTTAGTGTTATTTTACTAGACTTCGAATTTATTAAAATTTGAAACAGATCAAATTTAGTAGCAATTTCAAGATTTTGTACTTTTAAGTCTAACGCCTGGATTTGCAGCAGCTCTTGACTATGCTAGGGATGGTGGTTGGAATGGCCAGAGAAGCCTTTCATGTGGAACTCTATCCAATGCAAAGATTTTACAAGTGGTAGCAGAAAATCCTACCTTTTTGCAAGGGAATTCCAAAGTATGCGAATTATTAATGTAGCTTTTCCTTCTCCTGCCTTAGAGACTAGAGACTCCACTATTTGAAGAACCTCAAAAAAACAGTTAAGCGTATATCGAAGAAGAAAGACGGTGAAAAAGAAAGCCCCTTCTTTCTTGAGAAAATCTGATGGTTCTGAACTTAAAAGGAAAAAAAGGCAGAGGCCTGGATGCAGTATAGTATGGACTTGCAGGCAACCGTGGGATGGACTTCCGAGCGAGCCTTGATTTGCAGCAGCTCCGACAGAGTGGGTGCAGTCCGCGATTACGGAGGGAGTAGTCTAACGCTTGGAGGGAGGGAGTCTAGTTGACAGCGGTCCAAGGAGCAACGCTTGGAGAGAGGGAGTCTAGTTCACAGCGGTCGAAGGAGCAGAGTGGGGAGGGTGGAGGAGTCACCAACTACGGAGTTGTGAAGTAAATGCGAGGGTAGGAGGACGGCCAGGCGGAGGCGGCCATGCGACGTCGTATCTGCAGGGACAAGAATAGGATCATTAAGAGCTATCTATTGAGCTGCAGAGCATTTAATGCAGCTGCAGCAAGCTTGATGATCGTTGGATCTTGAGCTGCTCGAGATCCAACGGTGAACAAACCTACTGCAGACGCATTAAATGCTCTGCAGCTCAATGGATAGCTCTTGCCGACTTAGACCGGGAAGGGCATCGTTAGGTGCACGGACAGGAATAGGATCATGTGGGACCGAAAGAATGAGGCTCGACTTAGACGAGCAGTATAAGCGTTCACCAAATCACCCCTGACTGCCTGAATCCGGCAAATCAATTTTGGTGTAAATCATACTTTCGAGGAATTAAATTGTAATTTTAATCATCTGGGTAGTTTTAAAATGCTCGATTTAGTATAGAAAGAGCTAATAAAATTACTAGAATTCCAAAATAATGAAATAAACAATTTCACAGCAAACATTTGACTGATTTTAATAAAAAATCGGCCGGAAAAACGGGGCGATTTGGTGGCTGTTTATCCTACGCGGTAAATTGTAATTTTAATCATCTGGGTAGTTTTTATATGCCCGATTTAGTATAGAAAGAGCTAATAAAATTAGTAGAATTCCAAAATAATGAAATAAACAATTTCACAGCAAACATTTGACTGATTTTAATCAAAAATCGGCCGGAAAAACGGGGCGATTTGGTGGCTGTTTATCCTACGCGGACTTGGACCGGGAAGGGCATGAGGTCGTTAACGGAGTAGTCTAACGCCCTGGGCAAAATTGTTGGAGCGTTCTTTTAAAAAGTATTGTCACGTTCACGTACAAGTTAGAGAAATGACATCGTCGTACATATTTTGATTTCGGAAACGTTATACGATAAGGCATAGGCATCATGCACAAGGAGCGAAGCAGCCGTTGTTATCAAATACCCAAAATGTTAACAGCAGCTGCGACTGTGTTGGCGTTTTGCTACGAGTGGTAAAAGAAAAGAGAAAAGACAGATAAGGAGAACTAAATGGCCCAAGTTATCGATGGCAAAGCCATTGCACAGTGTATTCACAACGAAATCGCCCACGATGTTTCTTATCTTTCCAAGCTATGTGGCAAGGTACCATTTCATACCTATTGTTATTATATCACCCCTTACTTTTTCTTCTATCTCTGTTACAACTATTTAATCGACTGCTGGCTATCGATTTGGTAGGTTGTTGGTTAGGAGGTGGATCTCAAAATCCACAGAAATAAATCCCACATAGAAATTATTTCTTCAAAATTGGTTGAGCCCGCATCTGCCATGACAGGCATTTGGTACAGACATGGGTTACCTTGTAAGGTCCATAGAAATTGGATTTAAGCTTTTGTATCCCTCTCGTGTTCAAGGTCACTTGTGTTTAAGGCTGTAATATAAGGACAACATGGACATCAACCCGAAATTCTCGCTCAGATCAGTGCTTGTCTTGTAGTTTTTGTCTATCTAGTGCCACCTTCAAGTATTGTGTCCAAAGCAAGGATATAATCACCTAGGTGAATGACCGAAGTTTTGACGATTCCTTGGGACTTCATTGTTGATCCATCTACTAGATGAATGACCAAAGTTTTGGCGATTCCTTGGGACTTTATTTGCCGAGTTTGATGATCAAGATACCTTGCCAATCTTTTGTCTAGAAAATTGTGTCTTCCAATAACCAATGAAAGTGAAACTTGCTCTCTTTACACGTCTCCTTGACCCGTATGGTCTGAATTTGCTTCACACCCATTATGGCAGATATTTACGCAGTGGGTGTTTTGCGCCTGACAGTACTCTTTTCCTTCATTTTATCCCCATCAACACCAACCTTGCGTTTTTCCTCGTCTACTTCATTCAGATAATTATTGGATTCTTGATATACCTCCTCAGCGTAATGCACTTGACCCTTACTTTGACAATTTTGGATAGGTTTCATAGTGGGTAATAATCATAGCACAACCTGAGTGGGCCCAATGGTTAAGAGCTTGTGTTATCTCCGAGGAGGTCACAGGTTCAAAACCGGCAGGGGGTAGGGATGCCTAATAGCCCGTTGTGACAAGGCTAGAAGGGTAGACGACCCCTGGATAGATGCTCACCTCCGTGGATGTGGTATCGGGACATATCGGCCCCTGCTAAGTCACAAGTTTCTGGTATATTTGACTTGCGGGCTGTTGGATATATCCTTGGGAGGTTGCTGTTCCCATGGTAAAAAAAATAATCATAGCACAACCCCCTTTTTTTATAGTATTTTTCCCATTTCTTGGGGATTTCTTAAGGGTTTATGATTGGACCTAGGGATACCTATAATATCTCTTAATGCTTTGGAATCTGGATTTGAAATTTCCGTTGAGCATACTAGAAAGGTATTGAGGATTGTGAGGAGAAGATTTGCTTACTGGCACATCCTCATATGCCAAGGCTTGCTTGGTTGTGGTTTCAACTTTCAAGGTGTTGTGGGCTAAGGGCCTTGGCATAGCCTTTAATCGGTCCATAAAGAGCGCAACTTTACAAGCCTCCATTATTACATCGTTTAGTTTTAATAGCTTTCTAATTCCATGGCATATTCTTTCATATCCCTAGCAATTCTTTCATATCCTTTTATTTAATTCAATTTTGATGTAAAGGACTGATGATTGACCTTGAAAGAGTCAAATCAATGGTTGCATCCTCTGGTATAGACTTTACTCATTGACTCCACCAATCACATGGAAATCTCTCTAAATGTAGTACTACAAAATTGACCATAACTTCTTCACTCAATGGGTTCATTAAAAAATATGTCCTTAACTTGTGAATCCAGGCCTTCTGCATAGACTTTCCCATCAAAAGATGGGATAAGTTTGAGTTGTTGAGGTAAAGCTTATTGAGGAGATTGTGCTGCATGTCCCTTTTCTCCCTTGGTTTTAAAGTTTAAAATTTAAACATCCTTGAAGATCACAAAACTCTGAAGGAGTCCACCCCTTGAAACTCTTATTAGTTTAAGCTTGTAGGCTCTAGGAATCCACAATTGGATACACTCCAGAATTCTTTTTGGCTATGGTTTGACATCGACATCAACAAGACAAGGGCTCCTATATTGACCTCTCCTCAAGTCGACACCTTTGTTAGGAGTGTAGAAACTGTCTCCATTAAAATACTTCCCTCTATGCCTGGAACATTCTTCATTATTAACATTTTATCTCTACCAATGTTATCTTCGTGATTGCCAACTAGTGCTATAGTCAAGCCCTCAACGCCTGTCAATGTATCATACCTCGAATCTTTGAAGATGCCATCGTCTCATGTATTGTGTTTGCAGAGTTTCAAATTTGAGCCCTCAGATATCAGCCGGGATTTGTCAGCAATTTCAAAACACTTTTGATAACATCGGGTACATCATTTTTAACAGCAATTAAGCACTATAGTTTGATTTTATACAACTGTTTCTGTTTTTATTTCATTTTAAACCATTGGTGGGCAGGAAATCACCATGATACCACTGTAAGAAAGCCAATTAGATCTGTACCAGACAACAAATACTAGAAATGCTTTTCTTTTTGGTATTATAAGAGAAAATGATATAACCATCAAGCATGACAGAACAGTAAATCTGAGACTAGCCTGAAAATAATAGCAATAAACTTTACGGAGTGACTCTCTCCAAACAAGATGCAATACAATAGGGAATTTTACTGAGAATGAGTGGCATAATCTCAGACCTAAAAATTCTACAAGAGCAGTACGGATGCTGTACTTGACCAAATCAGTCTGTCAAGACTGTGTAACAAAACAATCCCAAATCCTACCCTCCTTTGAGGCTTAAGGTCCTACTTATAGCTTTAGATCCACCTTATCATGTGATTTGGCATGCATTATCTATTCCCTCTTGCAAGTTGGTTAATTTTTTGTAGCTGACTATCCTACCAAGACACGACATAGAACTACAATGACTAACATAAAGTATGAACCCCATCATAAGAAACTCAACAAACTTATCCGATCCTAACAATATTGAAAACCTTAACAACACTAAATTTCCAATCAATAGAAATAGATTGTGGATTGGATTCACAACAAAAATTGTGACTTGTAAAAGGGATCTATATTTTTACTGCATAAAACGACATAAGCAAATATCTGGGTTTCTATATTGACATATCATGGCTGCTAGTGTGATTTCTGACCTGCAAAACGATCAAATTTGAGTGGTTGAAAGTTATTTCTCCAAGACTCAACCGAAGGAGATGGAAAAAGCTATGACTATATCGTGTCAAGAGCAAGAAGATCAGATCCTCTCCACAGATAATTATAGGAGTGCGAGAGGCAGTGGACAGAGTTTACCCTCATACCTATACTTTGATGATGAGTTCCTGTTGGCGTGATGATAGATCCTTCCTGAACCTGGATGTTTTTTCTTTATTGAAGTAAAATGAATCATAATTGTTGATGTGTCCACAATCCAGAAGCCTGCAGTGTTCTGTCTTACTCACCTAACACCCTCCATCATACCTCTGCAATATATAATACATGTGCCATTATATTAGGTTAATGATGTTTGATCACAAGCTCTGGAATTTTGTCTATTTATGAAGAATAAACTTGCAGACTGAGGAAAAGACTGAATTAACAATGAACTCATTTATGATCAGAGAGTATCTCTACAAACCAAAGAAATAAATAGTGGCAGAGGTCCAGAACCTGCTTTCTATGACCTTGAAAAATCCAATATGGATTATCAGGTACATATGAAGGATGATCACTACGACCATTGATTAATTCCCAGTTGTAAGTTTTGACCATGTTTAATAGGTGGATCTCACCTTATTGTTGCAGCAGTCACCATTATTGATGCAGGGTTGCATGGCCGCCATTAAGTAATGGATATGAATGATAATAAAAAACTACCTGGGGTTGGAAGGTGTGTCACTGTTTTAAAAAAGAGAAGTTCTTTGATCAAGTTTGACTTGATCAACGAAGACTTGAAGCTGTTATGGCTACTGAATGCATATACTCAGGAGTCAAGAGGGATGGAGCATTTTGGTTGGAGATTGGTCAAACACAGCCTGAGACAGAATTTTATAGATAAAATTGATTATTTTATTGTGTGATCATCTATGACTGAAAACCCATAAGTAGAGAAGATTGAATTCTTCCAAAGGGTCAGATCCTTGGGGATTTTTTTCCCATGGCTTGTACCAGCTGATTGGCTTTGGATTATAAAATAAGCAGTTTTCTCTTTCTTCTCTCTTTTCTGCATATTGATATTGTTTTTTAATGGCTGCATTCTTTATGCTTTGCTAAGTTAATTTGCTATCATAGGCTACTGCCAATGCATATGTTAAGTTTCCCAAGCCCTAGGTGACTGCTGTCCTATGCCTCTTTATCAAATAAATTCAGATCTTCAAATTTACTTAATAACAGAATTTAGTTTGAGTATGCATTAATCACACATATAGCTGGAAAACAAACAGTGGAAGCTTAAAACACGGAGCTTGAAAAACTGTCCTTCAAAATCAGTTTATCATTAATATTCAAAACTTACAAGTACACCTCAAACAGAGGATTTTCTTATTGCCAATGAGGAAAAACGACAAACAAATCTGAGTAGAAACTGTTGACAGATCTGTCTGCACAGTAGTACGACCTGTACGACATGTCCGTATGATTGTACAGATCCATACAGATTGTTCACACGGCTGAATGGAATTCTGTACGACTGTAAGGAAATGCTACTTCTGTCCTGTTCTTCAACCTACTGAACCCACAAGTCAATCTTCTTTTTGCTGCCCTGTTTTTCGTCTCTCTCGGCCTCTTTCTTCATCTTTGGACAAAACTGTCTTCGTGAAGAATGAATGTGTCTTTTCCCTCTACTTTGACCTTCTTTTATACTTCAGCTGAAGATCTAATCTACAAAAACCCTATTCTCATAGGGAGATCTATGGTTGAGATTAGCCTAAATCACTAATGCATTAAAATGCACTTTATTAGACTCAACAACTAATTAAAAGACTTTCACTTTATTACTAAAGTGAACTACAAAATAGATTAACTTGGATGACTTCACACATGCAGCATACTTGACACCGAACCTATGCGGAAGTTCATGTCCGAGCTACAAAACATCAACACTCCCTCTTAGCGAGGAATGAATTTTGCACCAATCAAAGTTTGTCTCTTAATGCTTCAAGCTTCACTTTTGCTAAGGGCTTAGTTAGAATATCTGCAACCTGCTGATTTGTGGGTACATACTAGAGCTTCACTGCTCCCTTCTTAATCCTGTCTCGAATGAAGTGATACCTGATTTCAATGTCATGAAGAAGTAGATTTTTAGAGAGTTTGATGCAACTCTGATTATAATAGTAAATCATTGTGGGATCCAACTCCTTATCAAATAAACTTGCTAGCAACTTGCAAAGACAGATGGCTTTACAACTAGCTGCAATTGTTGCCGTGTACTCTGCCTCTGTTGAATTGAGTGCTACGAAAGTCTTCCTTCTGGCTGAACTAGGATATCATCGCTGATCTCAAGCTAAAGCAACACCCCGAGGTGCTATTCCTGTCTGATGCATTGGCTGCCCAATGTGAGGCTGTATACCCATGCAACTGCAGTTCACCATCTCCAAGATATCTTAGTCCATACTCTACTGCGCCCCTCAAGTATCTGAGCACATGTTTTGCTGCTACCCAATGCCTCTGCCTTGGCTCCACCATTAACTGGCTCAAGGTGTTCACTACAAAACATATATCTGGCCTAGTGTTGACCAAATACATCAAGGAACTTATCAACTATCTGTACAACATGGGATCCACCATATTTGAATCTGAAGTCGTGACCTTCTTTAGATTAGTGATCATAGATGTGGCCATGGGCCTGCAGTCCTCCATCTATTATCTCTTCAGGATCTCAATTGCATAATTACCCTGCCCAAGAAAAATCTTCCCTGGTCTCTGCCAAACCTCCAACCCCAAGAAGTAATGCATCAAGCCAATGTTCTTCATCTCAAACTCAACTGTCATATCTACCTTGCACCTTGCAATGAGCTTCTTTGAATCTATGAGAAACATGTCATCTACATACAACACCAAAATGAGCAGATCGAGAAGAGCCATATGGTAGTCATCACTGACTTCCCCTCCGGTTTAGGAACAATGTCCCAAACATCATTCTTCACAATGGAGGTGTACTCCTCCACCATGGCATCCCTCCAAACCTGTTGGTTGATTGTCTCTTGAAAATTGGAATGCTCAGAATCTATGATGCTACTCTTCAATGTCATATAATTCAAAAATTTCTTTGAAGGTGTGCTCTCCCTGAATGTGGTCCTAGAAGCCTCAACTTACTTCTGAGCATCCCTCAATGTATGAGTGAACCATCGAGGTCCCCTTAGAGAATTGGTAGGAGTTGGTGTCTCCTCCTCTGCATCTTGTTGCCACCTAAGTTGTACTTGGTGGATTTTTCAAGCGAGCTGACAAAGTAGAACAAGTATACTTGTTCATTCTTCAGAGTTCAGATGTCTGCCAGGCTTTTTCTGGGATATTTTTCAAATTTTTTTGTAACACATGTTCATATCCCCTTGGGGAATTTGTAAAAAGTGTGCTTGCATGGTCAATTTTTATAAAAGGATCAGTTTCCTAGACTTAGACATCAAGCCGACTAGCCCAAAGTGTTTTTGCCCTTGGTTATTATTGGTCGTTGAACATGTTGTCTGCCGATTGCACACCAACAGCAGAAATCTTCCGAAAGTTGTCCCCTCACTTGAGAAAGTGGGAGAGGTGTGACCTTTGGGGCAAGCACAGAGCTAGGTACTGTCACCTACTCCTACCTCCTCCGTTTAGGCTAACTCCTAACGAAGCCAAGGGGGGTAGTCCCTACAAAAGAGTTTTCTAAGGCTCTTAAGTTGTTAAAGTGTTTTAATTAGTTGCGGATGCGGAGTGTGTTATTTAGGAGTTTATTATGATTTAAAGTGATTGTTTATCGAGAGAATGATGATTAATCAGAAGCAATCCATGTTGCTGACAAGAGATTACACAGATAAGCAAAGGTTCTAGACTTCTAACTAAGCATTCAAATATAACAATTGAAATGAACCATAGACAGTTGATCAAGATAGAAAATTACTCAGATATTTGAATGCTTAGTTAGAAGTCTCGGCTCGGCTTCCCGGACTTGGGCCTCAAGCCGACTAGTGCAGAGTGTTTTTTCCCTTGGTTATTATTGGCTGTTCAACAAACGACCAATAATTTCTGAGTTTTTCACTCGCTCCTCCAACGCTGGGGTAGTTGTCTTGATGTTTCGGCCTTGGGAGGTTATTAGAGCCTTCGTGTCAGTGTTTTTTGTCATGCTAGGCATTCCGATTGAGTCGTATGAACATGTACTTGGTCCCCCTAAGGTTTTGTTGGATTCCGAGAAAAATATTTTTTCCCTTTTTTTAAGCCATTTTTTTAATGGTTTAAATGGAAAATTTTAAAATGTAATAAAAGTGTGATCCGGAGTCCGTTTTCGGCATGGTTAGGCTCATTTTCAATCCCGTAGCAGCATCTTTACCCCACGGTTCACTTTCACCATCATTCGGCTAGCAAAAGCATCCCGAAAGTCATCATCCGGCTAACTGAGCACCATAGTGGCATTTAATTGCTAGTTTTGGAGAAAATGCACCAAAAGTCAAATGGTTGAAAAGTCAAAGATTAATATTTTAATAGTGGTGTGGTGACTTGGCATATGGGTCCCCATTAACTTACGACCCTTTTTCCACATGATGGAGGTAAAACTTTGGTTTTAAAATTGAAGTTGGTTAAGTTGCATGAAAGAGACGACGTGAGGGTAAGTGCTCACGCTAGCATGGTATGTGGTAGCGATGAGTGGGATAAATGAATCCATCCACTTAACGTAGCCATATAATGTTAAAACCATGTGATAATGTATACTCCACACCATGTGAGTTGATTGAAATTTGAAAAATTTCATAAGGAGATTGATGAGAAGCTAGGGACTCACTCTATTCGCTTATGTGGAAGGTTTGGTGGATGGGATTGGGGACCCCATCACGTTTATTAATATATAATGATAAACCTTGGTTTGAGTATGGCATATCGTGGAGGCTGCGAGCTTATAATAGGTGATGTCAACCACTAAGGGAGTTCACACTAGCAAATCGGCTCCTTCCAATCGCTAGTTAGCATTTAAATTAGCTAAAGATTCAACTCCTTCAAAGCTCACACGGACCTCTTCTTGGTGAATCGTGTATACACTTGGCCACTCCATATTTGGCGAAAGGGGCCGTTCCATTTT
This sequence comes from Pseudotsuga menziesii, assembly GCA_001517045.1. Lineage (NCBI taxonomy): Eukaryota > Viridiplantae > Streptophyta > Pinopsida > Pinales > Pinaceae > Pseudotsuga > Pseudotsuga menziesii. Next base: position 75,561 of record LPNX010055151.1, read on the forward strand.
GGATGCCGATTTGATTGGATGTGTTGGTAGTTCAGCCTCAGTTCAACATTCACTTCAGCTTAGTTCAAGCTTACTTAACTGAGCTTGATCTCTGGTTCATTAAAGGCCCCTAGGGCTTGGTTTTTTGTATAAATAGAGGCTCTTTGAGCTCTATTAGGATGGAACTTTTGTGGTAGAGTTACTCTGAGAAAATTGTATCAAGCATTTGTTTTGGAATTGTTAATAAAGATATTCGACTTTGGAGGTCTATGGGCTTTTGATTGTGGTGAATTCCTCATGGTTGAGGTGGTATTGTCTCTAACTCCTCTCTTTCAATACTTGTATGCGATTAATTAATTTGCTAGGTCAAGAAGGCCATTGTTGGCACGGTAGAATAGCCATTTGTTGTCTCAATTTGGTTATTTATGCAAAGTAGATTAATATCTTGATGGACATGAGTAGTCACTAATACGAAATGTTGATCTTGATCTGGTTTTCCTAGCATACTAGCATATAATTTTTGATCTCGCTTATTGTATTGAGCTTTTGTGTGTTATCAGGCTTCATAGATTGTAGAAGGGGGTGAGATCAGCTTCTTTTATCCCAAGCTTCAAACAACCATTTTTGAGTTTAACACTTTGTGATTGCAGGACCTACATGGTTCGTCATCTTTTGCTACAAAAAGAAAGTTGGGAGCGGCTCTCTCTCTTGTGTTCCATCCACAAGATAAAATATTATTTTGGTTACCAGTTACTTTAGGAAGCCCTAAGTTCCATTTATCCATCCTTTGGCTTACCCTTTCTTGCCTTGTTTGGCTTGCTCATCCTCTTCTCTTTTCGCTGCCCTTTCTTTGTCCTTTCTTCACCCTTGTTGCAGCCCTCTTTCTCCTTAGTTTGCAGCCCTCTTTGCCTTAGTTTGCAGCCCTCTTTTGCCTTTATTCTCTTCCGTTTCACAGCTTTTTCTTCTTTTTCTTTCCTTCGTTTCACTATAGAAGTTTACCTTTTTTAAAGTTAGTTTGTAGATTTGTTTTATTTTATTTTTGATTAACATTAAACATTTCAGTGTTAAAAGCTCTTATTTTCAGGAAAGTCAAGAAGATCCCAAAGGCCATAAGCAAGCAAAGAGTGAAAAAGACAAAAACACCTCCCTCTTCTTTCTTTCCCTTTCTCACCTTGCTCATTCAAGAAGAGGCAAAAACATCAAAAAAGCATTGTAAAAAGTTAATAAAAAGCAAGTGGGATAAAGGCTCCCACACCCCTCTTCCCCCATTTGGGGGAAGCTTGTATCGTCCGCATTTTCATGTTTGCATGCTTGTAGAGTAAATGTTTAGAATAGAATAGGGAAAGATAGTTTCATTTTTAAAAGTTTTGCTTTCATAAAAGTTTAAAAAAGAAAAGTTTCTTGTTTCTTTACTTAGCTTTACCTTAGAATTTGTTTTTTTTTGATAAAAATTTTAAAAAAAGTAAAAAGAGCTAAAATCTCTTGAATCTCACCGTAAGGTCGATCAAGAGTGCTCTCTATCGGAGGGTTTGTTTGTTTTCATTTATCTCATGTACTTTTGCTTTTGTAATTTATTAACTTAATTCTAAGTCTCTTGAACTTGCCGGAATCCAAGTCAAGAGCACTCTCTATCGGAGAGCATATTAGTATGTTTGCATCATCCTTGCACTTAGGCATATAGAATAGCTAAGACTCTTGAAATTTTGTCATAAGACAAAGTCAATAGCGCTCTCTGTCGGAGGGTTTTAACTTGTTTTCTAATAAAACTTGCAACTCACATTCCCCTTTAATTAATTTACTTCGTTGCTATCCCTCACCTAGTATGCTCTGCCGAATTTCATAGTTGGGCTCGTACTCAGAACAGTGAACGGACTTGTTAATCTCGCAATTAACAACATAATAAAATTTTACCCCCATAACCAACGCATCGACGTTGTAGAAAGCATTCAAAGTCAATTCTTAGTAAGGGCGCCGGAACTCCCCGTTGTCTTAGAGTCTTGGCTAGCTGGTCAATCCACTGGACACCAGCCTGGGATACTGGACGGGCCGACATGTCTAGAACGAAATAACTTTGAACGCTTTCTCGGTTGGTCTTTGATACCTTTGACAAGCCATAATAAACAAGACCATTAAAAACCTTTAAAATAAACCAAGAGTAATCGCAGGACACTTTCACTAGCACTATTACGAGAATTGTACTTTCATTATTTTTCAAGCATCTCAGAAGTTTGACTCCATAAGGCACTGGTTTGTCATTCCATGCATCATTATTAATCTGGACCATTTGTCCTCTGGTTTATAAAATCTTTATCTGTGAATGCTAGTTTATTTCACAAGTTCTCGTCATATTGTTCATCTTTTAATCTGGTGTAGCAGCGTGGATTGCTTTTCTTCTTATATTCATTTTTCAGTTATTAGAATTATAATCTTCTTTCATCATAACAAACTCCTAAACAACACCCATCCGCATCACCTTCATAAAACTTACTTAAACACATTGAGCCTTATAAACTCTTTGTTAGGGACTACCAACCTTGGCTTCGTTAGGAGTTAGCCTAAATGAAGGAGCTATGAGTAGGTGACAGTACCTGGCTCTGTGCTTGCCCCCAAGGTCATACCTCTCCCACTTTCTCAAGTGAGGAGACAACTTTCAGAAGATTTCTGCTGCTGGTGTGCAATCGACGGACTACATCTTTTGGCGCCGTTGCTGGGGACAAATATTTTTGTTCCTGGATGACCTTTGTTTCTTTTTAGTTCTTTACCTTTTTTCCCTTTTTGGTAGATTTTTTAGTCCAATCAATTCTCAGAAATTAGACTTGAATCCACCTAGCGACTCCACTGTCAGTTAACACCTCAAGGTATTCGACTAGAAGAAACTCTAAAGGTTTTGCTTAGTTTCATCCCTGATCCTGAAAAGGTCTATAGGAGGAGACTGAACAAACTAGCTTCTCGTAGGATCCTTGTAGAACTTGGATCCGAGTCTGTTTTAGACATCCACTTTTTATTTCAAGAAAACTTATAAAATTTTCAAAACAATAACTGTTTTCCTAACACAATGGGTGAGTTTTTTACTCAGCTCAATTTCACTTAGATAGCAAGTCAGCCCCATGACATTCCTGAAAAAGCTATTGATAAGCTCATGACTTTTAATGGCACTGATGCCTCTATCTCTGCTGAGCAGCACATCATAAATTTTTCCAGACACTGTGGTTCTTATGTTAGGGTACTGACAAACATGAAGATGTTTACATGACCCTTTTTGCTCTATCTGTGGATGGTAAAGCTGGAAATTGGTATGACAATTTGCCAAACAATTCTTTCACTACCATAGCTGATTTCAAGTCTGCTTTCCTCGAAAAATTTGGCAGCAAGAAGGAACCTAGACATCTAGTGGCAGCCTTTACTAGTATGAAGAAGTCTGATATAGAAACCATGGATGAGTTCAACAATAGGTTCACAGAGTTGTCAAATTCCATCCCTGCCACTTATGCTCTTGCTGCGGCTTCTACTTTGGATTATTACATAGAAGCATTAAGTGGCAAGATCTAGTACCAGATTAGAGACAAGGAACCGACCACATTGCTTCAAGCTCAGAATTTGGCCATTAAAATTGATAAGAATATGCAGTCTTTAGGAGAGTCAAACATCCAGGGTTACTCTAGATCATCAATTCCTCTAAAAACTGTTGAACCTAAAGGTAAAGAGCCATCAAACGAAGCATATGAGAAAAAGCTCATGGATCCGACAGAGAAAATGCAAGACATGGAAAGGACGCACTTAGCGCAGATTAAAGAGGTTCAGAATAGGGTCATAACTGTTGAAAGAACTCAACCTCCGCCACCTCCTAGAACTTTCCCTGCGAGACCAACATGGCAGAGAAAGAATCCCAACCATGAGCAGAGGCCTCCTCATCAGCTAGAGGCTGCTAACATGGTTAAGCCTTACAAACCATTTTGTAGGGCATGCAGAGATTTCCATGAGGAATCTAGCTGCCATTACGCATGTTATGTTCAAGAACATGGTTATCCCGAGGGTTGCAGTCTAGCACATCTGCAAGTGAGCCTGAATTCATCCACAATGTAGGAGACATCTATAATAGTCATCAGGATAGTTGGAATCAAGCTAACCAATTTCATCAAGGGGTTGACTACTTAACTGAATATTATGGACCTTAGAACCACACGCCCCTACGAAAATGTATGTGCCATGGACTCTAGACCTGTCAAAGTTGAAGGTATGATTGAAAGAGAGCACGTAAAATTAGCTAAGTATCTAGACATCCATGTTACCATGGATATCCTCGTCATAGATGTGCTAGATAAATGGGGCATGCTATTATCTAGAAAGTTTGGTGCCACTTTAGGAGGATCCATCCAAATGGACTGGGCATACGCCATTGTACCTGCATCAGAAGATTCATTGGTTAAGTTACATACTGAGAAAGAACGAAGATATCATGTAGAAAGCCCGGGGAAACCGTCAAACGAATATGTCGACTACTCAAGTGGACCAGGGATATACCAGATCAGCTCTACTTTCTTAGAGCCTATCCAAGAAGAAATAAAAAATGAAAAACTTAGTGAATTATGGAGGATAAACTTTGATGGAGCTTACTCTAGAGCAGGAAAAGGGGCTGGGATAATCATTATTTCACCAGAGGGTAAAGTTTTCAACTTTGCTTTCAGATTGGAATTTGAGGCAACCAACAATGGGGCAGAGTACGAGGCACTTCTACTAGGCATCGAGATTGCCAAGGATATGGGAATCAAATTGCTTAGTATTGAGGGGGATTCCGATCTAATTGTCCAACAGGTTAAGGGTCAGTTTGCATGCAAATGCCAAAGATTAAAAAAGTATAGAAATGCAATCTACGATACAATGGAATTTTTTGATGCCCTTAATATAGAAGCAATCCCTAGAGATCAGAATAGTGCCGTTGACAGACTAGCGTTTGCAGCTTCAGCACTTCAGCCGTCAGATGAGATGTTAAAGGGGGATTGTCTTTTAGAAATTAACTTCAGACCTTTTGTTCCTGATAATGTAGAACATTGGCAGGTTTCCAAAGATGATGAACAAATCTTGAGATTTATTCATAATGTTGATGAGTTTTCTAACTTTAGAGTAAATGATCAGGAAGAAAATAAAGAGTATCCTGGAGAAGGCGACTAGTTTAATAACCCTGTCCCACGTGGTCTAATTGTTTTAGAGAACATTTTTGACAGACATGATAGAAGAAAGAGTAATGTTGAACAAATGAAACCTGGGGAGTTTATTGAGATCAACATTGGAACGAAAACAGAACAAAAAATGCTAAAAATTGGAAAGGGTGCCTCTAAAAAGGAAAGGAACAACCTTATAAACTTGGTCAAGGAATATAGGGATGTTTTTGCCTTCACTTGTGACGAGCTTAAAGCCTATAGGGAAGATGATTTTCAGCACACCATTCCCTTAAAGCCTGAATGTCAAAAAGGTAAACCTTTCCGTCAAAAACTTAGGCAAATAAATCCTAAGTTAGCACCTATTATGAAGAAGGAGTTAGAAAAAATGTTAGTAGCAGGAATTATAGCTCCTACGAGACATTCAACATGGTGTTCTAACTTAGTTGTAGTTAGAAAAAAGAACGGGAGTTTAAGGATATGTATAGATTTCAGAAATCTAAACATAACATGTCAAAAGAACAATTACCCCCTCCCCAACATGGAGACCCTCCTCCAACGGGTCACTGGATCAAGCATGATGTCAATGCTAGATGGTTTTTCTGGTTACAATCAAGTAGTCATCCAAGAAGAAGATAGGCACAAAACCACTTTCACAACTCCTTGGGGCACTTTTGAATATCTGAGGATGCCTTTTGGTCTCACAAATGCAAGTGCTACTTTTCAAAGGGCCATGGATTATGCCTTCAAGGAGTTGATAGGTAAAATCATTGAGATCTACCAAGATGATCTTATTGTATTTTCGAAAGAAAGATTCAGCCATGTTGGTCATCTCAGGCAAATTTTTGAGCGATGTAGGAAATTTGGATTTTCTTTGAATCCGACGAAGTCGGTATTGGGCATAGAAGAAGGGAAACTCTTGGGACACATTATAAACAAGGACAGTGTCAAGATTGACCCGGAGAGAATAGAAGCCATAAGGAAGATCCCTCTACCTAAAAATGTGAAAGCACTCCAACATTTCAATGGACATATAAATTTCATTAGAAGATTTATTCCTAACTTGGCTGAATTCATGAAACCTATGCAAGCCTTACTTAAGAAAAATGCCAAGTTTGTATGGACAAATGAGGGTAGGGAAGCCTTTGATTCTATTAAGAATGCCATCACCAGATCTCCAGTCTTAGTAAGCTCGGATTACATAAAAGATTTCATGATCTTTTCTTTTGCTTCAGAAGACACTATTGCCGGTGTGTTGCTCCAGAAGAACTTCGAAGGGTTCGAGCAACCTATAGCTTTCATGAGTAGGGCCTTACAAAACTCTGAATTAAAATACACCATCATGGAAAAGCAGACTTATGCCTTAGTCAAATCTTTGAAGCATTTCAGAACGTATATTGGATACTCTAAAGTCATTGGGTATGTTCCCCATACTGCAGTGAAAGACATCCTGTCTCAACAAGATTGTTTAGGAATAAGGGACACATGGGTGTCCAAAATCCAGGAGTATGACCTTGAAATAAAGCCTACCAAATTGATCAAAGGATAGGGCCTTGCTAAAATTCTTACTCAAAGAAATGAAGAAGCCATTGAAATGATTGCCGAAAACAATATCCCTCAACCAGCCATGACTCCTGCGCTTCAAGAACTTGATAATCACTGGTATTCCGACATCATTTTCTTCTTGCTCCATTTCACTTGCCCTGATCGCCTCAAAGGTCACAAACGAAAGGCTTTGAGACTCAAGACTGCTAGATATTGCCTTACCCAAGAGGGTCTGGGTTGGAGGAACCCAGATGGCATTATACTCGGATGTATTAATGAACAAGATTCCAAGAAAATCTTGACTGAATTTCACTTAGGATTTTGTGGAGGCCATTATGCAGCAAATAGAACTGCCCACAAAATTTTGAGAACTAGATACTATTGGCCCACTATCTTCGCAGATGTTCATAAACATGTCAAGTGTTGCCAAGAGTGTCAGCTTTTCACGGGGAAGCAGAAGTTGGCTGCACTTCCTCTTACACTCGTTGTGGTCCTTGCCCCCTTTCAGCAATGGGGGCTTGATTTTATCGGCAAATTTAAGGATAACTCTAGCAATGGTTTTTGTTGGATTCTTACGGCAATTGATTATTTCACTAAGTGGGTAGAAGCCATACCTACTAAGAATGCCACTGAGAAGGTTGTTATGGATTTTATTGAGGAAAGAATCATCACCAGATTCGGAAATCCCCTTAAAATAACAACCGATAATGCCAAGGCTTTCAGTTCGGGAGAAGTAAATGACTTATGTTTTAAATATGGCATTATCCTATCCCACTCATCAGATTATTATCCACATGGCAGTGGACTTGCTGAGTCCACTAATAAAAACTTAATGACTATTCTTAAGAAAACTGTGGGTGACAATTAAAAATCATGGGATAACAAGATTAAGTATGCTGTGTGGGCAGATAGGATTACTAAGAAGAACTCAACTGGAAAGTCATCTTTTGAGTTAGTATATGGACTCACAGCCACCCTTCCGGTTAGTATGTAGATTCCAATCTTTAGAATGTTAAGTGAATATGGCACGAAAAGGTTGGAAATGGAACAGAGGATCCATCAGATCATAGAGTTGGATGAATCTAGAAGAGCTGCCCTTGATTAGTCACTCAGGCATCAAGAGAGCATGCAGGGCACCTTTGATAAGTCAGCTATGCCAAGATCCTTCCAAATAGGAGATATTGTTCTTTTATGGGATAAGAGAAGGGAGAAGCCTGGAAAGCATGGAAAGTTCGATAGCCTTTGGAAAGGCCCGTTTATCATCCGTGATACTGCTAGCACCAATTCCTTTTTACTTAACACCATGGATGGAGATACATTAAACCTGCCCGTGAATGGTCAACGTTTGAAGCCTTTTTATTGAAACAACCTCCAAGATGACCAAGGGGTCATCCCAGGGCTTCTCTAAACCCATCCTTGTTGTATTTTTATGTATTTTTTTTTGTACCATAATATTTGATGTACTAAAATGTTGTATCATAACCTTTGTATATTAGCATTTTATCATACTTCCTTTATATGCTGAAAAAGAAAAAGTTTTGTTTTATGCACTTTGATTTGAAAAAGCAAAAAATATTTTCTGGTATTTCATCATGGCTTATTTTTTATATCATATACAGTGGACTAAGACACTTCTGTTTACGTACAGCTACTAGAGATTCCAGGATTCTCAGGCACTCTCTTTGATCAATGAATCAAGCGAGTACCCGTCCCACAGTTGGAGTCAAATGTTACCAACTATTTTGTACAATAGTTGAACTTCCTATTGAGCCGCCAGTTATCGAGCATGATGAATGCTCATCTCTAGAGTTCAGAAGTTCAGTGTGTTCCAGAGTTATCCAGTTTTTGGCTGAACTTTTTATTTTTTTTTGTAAAATACATGTTCATACCCCCTTGGGGAAAATGTAAAAAATGTCCTAGCATTTAAATTTTTATAAAAGGCTCGGCTTCCCGGACTTGGGCATCAAGCCGACTAGCCCAGAGTGTTTTTTCCCTTGGTTATTACTGGCTATTCAACAAACGACCGATAATTTCTGAGTTTTTCACTCACTCCTCCAAAGCTGGGGTAGTTGTCCTGATGTTTCGGCCTTAGGAGGTTATTAGAGTCTCCGTGTCAGTGTTTTTTGTCATGCTAGGCATTTCGATTGAGTCGTATGAACGTGTACTAGGTCCCCCTAAGGTTTCGTTGGATTCCGAGAAAAATAAATTTTCCCTTTTTTTAAGCCATTTTTTTAATGGTTTAAATGGAAAATTTCAAAATGTAATAAAAGTGTAATCCGGAGTCTGTTTTCTGCATGGTTGGGCTCATTTTCAAGCCCAGAGCAGCATCTTTACTCCAGGGTTCACTTTCACCATCATTCGACCAGCAGAAGCATCCTGAAAGTCATCATTCGACTAACTGAGCACCATAGTGGCATTTAATTGCTAGTTTTGGAGAAAATGCACCAAAAGTCAAATGGTTGAAAAGTCAAAGATTAATATTTTAATAGTGGTGTGGTGACTTGGCATATGGGTCCCCATTAACTTACGACCCTTTTTCCACATGATGGAGGTAAAACTTTGGTTTTAAAATTGAAGTTGGTTAAGTTGCATGAAAGAGATGACGTGAGGGTAAGTGCTCACGCTAGCATGGTATGTGGTAGCGATGAGTGGGATAAATGAACCCATCCACTTAATGTAGCCATATAATGTTAAAACCATGTGATAATGTATACTCCACACCATGCAAGTTGATTGAAATTTGAAAAAATTCATAAGGAGATTGACGAGAAGTTGGGGACTCGCGCCATTCACTTATGTGGAAGGTTTGGTGGATGCGATTGGGGACCCCATCACGTTTATTAATATATAATGATAAACCTTGGCTTAAGTATGTCATATCGTGGAGGCTGTGAGCTTATAATAGGTGACGTCAACCATTAAGGGAGTTCACGCTGGCAAATCGGCTCCTTCCAATCACTAGTTAGCATTTAAATCAGCTAAAGCTTCAACTCCTTCAAAGCTCACGTAGACCTCTTCTTGGTGAATCGTGTATACACTTAGCCACTCCATCTTTGGTGAATGGGGCCGTTTCATTTTGGATGCCGATTTGATTGGATGTGTTGGTAGTTCAGCCTCAGTTCAGCATTCACTTCAACTTAGTTCAAGCTTACTTAACTGAGCTTGATCTCTGGTTCATTAAAGGCCCCCGGGGCTTGGCTTTTTGTATAAATAGAGGCTCTTTGAGCTCTATTAGGATGGAACTTTTGTGGTAGATTTACTCTGAGAAAATTGTATCAAGCATTTGCTTTGGAATTGTTAATAAAGATATTCGACTCTGGAGGTCTGAGGGCTTTTAATTGTGGTGAATTCCAGGTTGAGGTGATATTGTCTCTAACTCCTCTCTTTCAATACTTGTATGCAATTAATTAATTTGCTAGCTCAAGAAGGCCATTGTTGACACGGTAGAATAGCCATTTGTTGTCTCAATTTGGTTATTTATGCAAAGTAGATTAATATCTTGATGGACACGAGTAGTCAGTAATACGAAATGTTGATCTTGATTTGATTTTCCTAGCATACTAGCATATAATTTTTGATCTCATTTCTTGTATTGAAATTTTGTGTGTTATCAGGCTTCACAAATTGTAGAAGGGTGTGAGCTCAGCTGTTTCTATCCCAAGCTTCAAACAACCATTTTGTAGTTTAACTCTTTGTGATTGCAGGACCTACAGGGCTCGTCATCTTTTGCTACAAAAAGAAAGCTGGGAGCAGCTCTCTCTCTTGTGTTCCATCCACAAGATAAAATATTATTTTGGTTACCAGTTACTTCAGGAAGCCCTAAGTTCCATTTATCCATCCTTTGGCTTCCCCTTTCTTGCCTTGTTTGGATTGCTTATCCTCTTCTTTTTTCGCTGCCCTCTCTTTGTCCTTTCTTCACCCTTGTTGCAGGCCTCCTTTGCCTTAGTTTGCATCCCTTTTTTGCCTTAGTTTGCAGCCCTCTTTTGCCTTTTTCTCTTTCGTTTCGCAACTTTTTCTTCTTTTTCTTTCCTCCGTTTTCACTATAGAAGTTTACCTTTTTTAGAGTTAATTTGTAGATTTGTTTTATTTTATTTTTGATTTACATTAAACATTTCAGTGTTAAAAGCTCTTATTTTCAGGAAAGTCAAGAAGAGCCCAAAGGCCATAAGCAAGCAAAGAGGAAAAAAGACAAAAACACCTCCCTCTTCTCTCTTTCCCTTTCTCACCTTGCTCATTCAAGAAGAGGAAAAAACATCAAAAAAGTATTGTAAAAAGTTAATAAAAAGCAAGTGGGATAAAGGCTCCCACACCCCTCTTCCCCCATTTGGGGGATGCCTGTATCATCCATGTTGTCCATCAATTGCACACCAGCAGCAAAAACTTTCTGAAAGCTGTCTCCTCACTTAGGAAAGTGGGAGAGGTGTGACCTTGGGGGCAAGCACAAAGCTAGGTACTGTCACCTACTCCTAGCTCCTTCGTTTTGGCTAACTCCTAACGAAGCTAAGGGAGGTAGTCCCTAACAAAGAGTTTCTATGGCTCAATGTAGTTAAAGTGTTTTAATTGGTTACGGACGCGGATGGGTGTTGTTTAGGAGTTTTTGTGATTAAATGTGTTTGTTTATTATGAATTCAAAAACATAAGACAAAGCAATCCACGTTGCTATCACAAGGATTAAGAGATAAACAATAATTCAAGACTTTATGAAATAAGGTTGCATTCACAGATAAGAATTTAAGTATGCCAAAGACAAATGATCGAGATATAACAATTACGCATAGATTAATAGACCAGTGCCTTTATGGAGTCAAAGCTTTGCAATGCCTTAAGAAATAAATCCAAGTCCTGAAATAAGGCTAGCGGATGTAACGTTGTGCAAGTGCTCTTGGTATTTTTTAAATGTTTTAAATGATCTTGCTTATGGTGTCAGCAAAGGGTTTTCAAGAGCCAGAAAAATGTTCCAAGTTTAATCTGTTGAAGACATGATGACCCGCCCAGTATCCCAGGATGGTATCACGAAGATTGACCAGCTAGCTGAGAAGCTTAGACATTGGGGAGTTCCAGCACTTCTACTAAGAAAAACTTAGAAAATTTTCTACAATGCCGGTGCATTGGTTATGGATGTAAGTTTTATTATGTTTCTCGCGAACTTAGCAAGTTCATTCACCGTTCTGAGTACGAGCCCAACCCGAAAAACGGCAGAGCATACTAGGTGAAGGATGATCAGTGAAGTTAATTAATTATGGGAAAGTGAGTTGCAAATTTTAATTAAGTAGATTAATTAAAACTCTTCGACAAAGAGCGCCCTTGACCTTGTCTTATGACAAAGGTTCAAGAGACTTAATTAAACTAAATGCCTAATGCAAGGGGAATGCAAACTAGCTATGCTCTTCGATAGAGAGTGCTTTTGACTTGGGTTATTGCAAGTTCAAGAGACTTAGTTAATTAGTTGATTAAACTTAAGAAAAATAAAAAAGAGCTAATCTACCCAAGAGTCTCTTTCAGGTTTTTAGGCCCTAATCGGGAGAGCATGGGGGGTAAGTAAACAAAAACAAATGAAGAGCAAACTCTTCGATAGAGAGCACTCTTGATCCACAAAGTGAGATTCATGAGATTTTGATAATTTTAGGTTTTTGCAATATTATATAAAAAAAGTAAACAAAACTTTGCACTAGCTAAATAAATAAATAAAGAAACTTTTTTCTACTTTTTCTATTTAATGCAAGATGAACTTTTCAAGAAATAAACTATCTAACTTCAATGAAAAACAAAACTGTAACAATTTGAAACTATTCTCTCCTATTCTACTTTTAACAATTTATGAAACAAAGCATGAAAATGAGGAGACGATACAAGCTTCCCCCAAATGGGGGAAGAGGGGTGTTGGAGCCGTAATCCCACTTGCTCTGTATTAATTTGTTTACAATGCTTTCCTTTGATGCCTTTTTTGCTTCTTTTCTTATTCCTGGAAGGCCTTTGGAGCAAGCTGTAGAAAGGGGAAAGAAGAAAAGGGAATTTATGGGTCTTTTTAGGCTTGATTCTTAAAAATTTCACCAGCATTTCCGCTGTACTTGTCACAAAAGTAAAAAATCAGCAAGCATATATTACTAAAAAGATGGTAGGAAAGATGATGCAAAAATAAAAAATTTTGGAAAAATTTTATACTTAGAAATTTTTTTGAAATTTTGCATGGAAAAGCATAAATTTTCCCTAGATCTAATGAAAGAAACTAGATCTAACAAAGCCCTAAAAACAGATTTGAATAATGAGTATTGAAAACTTGGATCTATTTCATGAGTAATGCAATAAATTTAAAGAGAAGGGTAGAGAAAGAAGTTTTTTGTGGATGGAACACAAGAGATGGAGGAAAACTCCGTCTTTCTTTCAAATGAGAAGAGCACGATCCTTGTAGGCCCTGTAATCACAAAGTCTTAAATAACCGGTTGCTTGAAGCTTGGGTTAGATGTAGCTGAACTCGCACCCTTCTTCAACCTGTGAACCCTGCTAATACCAAAACTCAAATACAAGTGAGATCATATACAAGAAAAGTATGCTAAGATAGTTCAATCGAGATCAATATTACGTATAACTAACTACTCATATTCTTCAAGATTATAACCTACTTTGCATAAATAGTTGATTTGAAACTACAAACAACTATTCTACCTTGCCAACATTGGCCCTCTTGTGCTTAACGAATAAACTGATCTCATTCAAGTAAAAAAGAGTAATGGGTTAGAAGTAGTATCACTTCAACCACGAAACATTCACCACATGCAAAGAGAGATGGACCTCCAAAGGCGAAAATCTTATTAATCAAATGTAAGCAAAGCTTAATACAACTTTTGCAGAGTAACTCCAACACAAAAGTTCCATGTTAATAGAGCTAAAGGAGCCTCTATTTATACAATGAGAGAAGGCCTAAACCCTAAACCACACCACGTAGGGAGGGCACAAGCCTAATCATCCAGCCACGTGAGAGAGCCAAAACCTAAGAGGAAGAGCTAAGAGTGAGGGGAGGCCTCCACCTAGGCAAGGCGCCCCCACTCCAACCCTAAACCACCAATCTCCATACCATATGAGCCCTCCACAAGCAAAAACGTGAGGATCCAATGCAAGGGTGTGAAGGAGGAGAAGAGAACACGTTTTAGGTTAGGGAGGTAGGCGTGAAGGCTTAAGGAGGCTTGTGCTAGGTTTGGAGGAGCCAAAACCTAGAAGCCATGGACACATGTCGATGCTCAACCTCGAATGAATCAACGAACCAATAGATAGGCTCCACATCACCCAAACGTGGTCATCACTGAAGGAGGCGAATTTTCCAAGTGAATGATAACTCAATGCTCACTAAATGCTGACTGAAGCCGAGTTATGTTAACCCCAATCATCATTAATGCCCAATGCCATGTCATTCTGCATTTCATTTCGCTGAATTCAGATTAATTTGGAGAGATTTGGATTTTCTCCAAAATAATCATTTTTATTATTTAATCAATAATTTCCCCAAAACTGACTTTTTTGAGAAATTATGCGTTATGTGGCTGAATGATGATCTGAAACTTGGAGCTAGCTGGCTGGCTGATCATGAATGATTTTTGGCTTAAGTTTAGAGCTTTCAATCATTGCAAATGGACCCCGGATGGCTAACTTATTACAAATTGAATTTTTTCATTTAAATTATGGAAAAATTTAATTAAAAACTTAGAAAAAATAAAAAAATTAAAAAAATTAAAAATTTGACGCGTTGAGTAAAAATGTTTTCAAATTTTTTCTTTGGGTCCTGGTGACTTAGGACATGACCATAGTCTATTCTAATAATGTCTAGTAGGTTTATACATACTCATTTGGGCTCTAATAACCCCCCAAGGCCCAGAATTCAAAATCGAGCATTCCAGCTTTGGAGGAAGCAGGAGAAAACTTTGTCAGTTATACTCGACTATAGGCAAAGCATAATTGTTAAGGGAAAAAAACTCCCTGGAATACCTTAGTTGAAATTCTACGTCTTAAGAGACCAAACACCTCAAAACACCCTACTAGCACTTTTTATTACAAACCCTGCGGGGCCATGGTCATAATTATTCAAAACAAAAACTGACTAGCCAAAACTGGCGAGACAGAAAGACGGATCATCTGATACACTGGAAACAGACATTTGTCATGTTTGTCAACTGGCGGCTCCTTAGCAAACCCAACTATGGTATAAAAAAGTTGGCAACATCTGGCTCCAACTGTGGGATGGGTACTCGCTTGATCTATTGATCAAAGAGAGTGCTTGAGAATCCAGGAATATCTGGTACCTGCTTGTAAACATGAGTGTCTTAGTTCCATGTATATGATAAAAAATATGCCATGATGAAATACTAGAAAAATATTTTTTTAGTTTTTTCAAATCAAAGTACATGAAATAAACTTTTTCTTTTTCAGCATATAAATGAAATATGATACAAATGTTAATATACAAAAATAAGAAACTATGATACAACATTATACATGGATATGATACATAGAATATGGTACAAAAATAAAGTACATAAAAATACAACAAGGAAGGGTTTAAAAAAGCCTTGGGATGACCCCTTGGTCATCTTGGAGGTTGTTTCGATAAAATGGTTTCAAGTGTTGGCCATTCATGGGCAAGTTTAATTTTTCTCCATCCATGGTGTTAAGGAGAAAAGAATTGGTGCCAGCCGTGTCGCGGATGATAAACAGGCCTTTCCAAAGGCTGTCAAATTTTCCATGCTTCCCAGGCTTCTCCCTTCTCTTATCCCATAAGAGAACAGTATCCCCTATTTAGAAAGATCTCGTCCTAGCTGACTTGTCAAAAGTGCCCTTCATGCTTTTTTGATGTCTGAGTGACTGATCAAGGGCGGCTCTTCTAGATTCATCCAACTCTAAGATCTGATTGATCCTTTGCTCCATTTCCAATTGTTCTGCGCCATATTCACTTAACATTCTAAAGATCGGAATCTGCATGCTGACCGGAAGAGTGGCTATGAGTCCATATACTAACTCAAATGGTGACTTTCTAGTTGAGTTCTTCTTAGTGATTCTATCCTCCCACACAACATACTTAATCTTGCTATCCCATGATCTTTTATTATCACCCATAGTTTTCTTAAGGATAGTCATTAGGTTTTTATTTGTGGATTCAGCCAGTCCATTGCCCTGTGGATAATAATCAGATGAGTGGGATAGGATAATGCCGTATTTAAAACAAAGATCATTTACTTTTTCGGAACTGAAAGCTTTGGCATTATCGGTTGTTATTTTTAGGGGAGTTCTGAATCTGGTGATGATTCTTTCCTCGATGAAATCTATAACATCCTTCTCAGTGGCATTTTTAGTGGATATGGCCTCTACCCACTTTGTGAAATAATCGGTTGCCGTAAGGATCCAACAAAAACCATTGCTAGAGTTATCCTTAAATTTGCCGATAAAATCAAGCCCCCATTGCTGAAAGGGGGCAAGGACCACAACAGGTGTAAGGGGAAGCGCAGCCAACTTCTGCTTCCCAGTGAAAAGATGACACTCTTGGCAACGCTTGACATGTTTATGAACATCTGCAAAAATGGTGGGCCAATAATATCCAGCTCTCAAGATCTTGTGGGCAGTTGTATTTGCTGCATAATGGCCTCCACAAAATCCTAAGTGAAATTCCACCAATATTTTCTTGGAATCTTGTTCGTTGATGCACCTAAGTATGATACCATTTGGGTTCCTCCAACCCAGACCCTCTTGGGTGAGGCAATACCTAGCAGTCTTAAGTCTCAAAGCCCTACGCTTGTGACCTTTGAGGTGATCCAAGCAAGTGAGAAGGAGAAGGAAGAAAATGATATCGGAAAACCAATGATTGTCAAGCTCTTGAAGGGCAGGAGTCATGGCAGGTTGAGGAGCATTATTTTCGGCAATCATTTCAATAGCTTCTTCATTCTTTTCGGTAAGCATTTTGGCAAGGCCCTGACCTTTGATTAACTTAGAAGGATTTATTTCAAGGTCATATTCCTGGATCTTGGACACCCATGTGCCCCTTACTTCTAAGCAATCCCGTTGAGACAGGATGTATTTCACTGTAGTGTGGGGAACATATCCAATAAATTTAGAATACCCAATATAGGTCCTGAAATGTTTTAAAGACTTAACCAAGGCATAAGCTTGCTTTTCCATGATGGTATACTTTAATTTAGAGTTCTACAAGGCTCTACTCACGAATGCTATAGGTTGCTCGGACCCTTCGAAGTTCTTTTGGAGCAACACACCGACAATAGTGTCTTCTGAAGCAAAGGAAAAGATCATGAAATCTTTCGCATAATTCGGGCTGACTAAGATTGGAGACCTGGTAATGGAATTCTTTATAAAACCAAAGGCTTCCCTTCCTTCACTAGTCCATAAAAACTTGGCATTTTTCTTAAGTAAGGCTTGCATAGGTTTCATTAATTCGGCCAAATTAGGAATAAATCTTCTGATAAAATTTATATGACCATTGAAGGATTGGAGGGCTTTTACATTCTTAGGTAGGGGAATCTTTCTTATGGCCTCTATTCTTTGAGGGTCAATCTTGACATCGTCCTTATTGATGATGTGTCCCAAGATTTTTCCCTCTTATATGCCCAAAAATGACTTAGCCAGATTCAAAGAAATACCATACTTCCTACATCGCTCAAAAATCTGCCTGAGATGGCCAACATGGCTAGATTTTTCTTTCGAAAATACAGTAAGATTATCTTGATGGATCTCAATGATTTTACCAATCAACTCCTTGAAAGCATAATCCATGGCCCTTTGGAAAGTAGCTCCTACATTTAAAAGGCCAAAGGGCATTCTCAGATATTCAAAAATGCCCCAAGGAGTTGTGAAAGTGGTTTTATGCCTATCCTCCTCTTGAATGACTATCTTATTATAGCTAGAAAAACCATCTAGCATCGACATCATGCTTGATCTAGTGACCCATTGGAGGAGGGTCTCCATTTTGGGGAGGGGGTAATTGTCCTTCTGACATGCTATGTTTAGATTTCTGAAATCTATACATATCCTTAAACTCCCGTTCTTTTTTCTAACTACTACAAAGTTAGAACACCACGTTGAATGTCTTGTAGGAGCTATTATTCCTGCTGCTAACATTTTTTCTAACTCCTTTTTAATGATTGGTGCTAACTTAGGATTTATTTGCCTAAGTTTTTGTCCGAAAGGATAGCCCTTTTGACACTTTGGTTTCAAGGGAATAATATGTTGAAAAACATCTTCCCTATATGCTTTGAGTTCCTCATAAGTAAAGGCAAATACATCCCTATACTCTTTGACCAAGTTTATAAGGCTGTTCCTTTCTTTTTCGGAAGTACCTTTTCCAATTTTTATTATTTTAGGTTTTGTTTCCATCCCAATGTTGATTTCAATGTAATCCCCCGGTTTCATTTGCTCAACATTACTCTTTTTTCTGTCCTTTCTGTCAAAGATGTTTTCTAAGGCAACTAGACCACGTGGGACAGGATTGTTAAACTGGTCGCCTTCTCAATAGTATTCTTTATTTTCCTCCTGATCATTTACTTTAAAGTTTAGGAATTCATCGACATTATGAATAAATCTCAAAATTTGCTCATCATCTTTGAAGACCTGCCAATGTTCTACATTATCAGGAACAAAAGGTCTAAAGTTAATCTCTAAAGGACAATCCCCCTCTAACATTTCATCCGATGGTTGAAGAGTTGACGTTGAAACTGCAAGCTTATCGGAGGCACTATTCTGATCTTTAGGGATTGCTTCTATATTAAGGGCATCAAAGAATTCCATTGTATCCCAGATTGCATTTCTATATTTTTTTAATTCTTTGACACTTACATGCAAACTGACCCTTAACTTGTTGGACAATTAAGTCAGAATCCCCTTCTCAATGCCTAGTAGAAGTGCCTCATACTCCGCCACATTGTTTGTTGCTTCAAATTCCAATCTGAAAGCAATGTTGAAAACCTTACCCTCTGGTGAAATAATGACAACACCAGCTCCCTTGCCTATTTTAGATTAAGCACCATCAAAATTCATCCTCCATAATTCAATAAGTTTTTCAGTTTTTATTTCTTCTTGGAGGGGTTCCAAGAAGGTGGAGTTGATTTGATAGGTCCGGTGTTCATCAGTGTGGTAAGCATACTCATTCAATGGTCTTTGAGGGTTTTCAACATGGTGTCTTTTTTCCTTTTCAGAATACAACTTTACAAGTGAAAACTCCGATGCTGGTACGGTGGCATAGGTCCAATCCATTTGAATTGATCCTCCCAAAGTGGCACCCCGTTTCCTAGAAAGCAACATCCCCCACTTGTCTGGCACATTAATAACAAGGATGTCCACTGCGATCTGGATATATGGATACTTAGCCAATCTAACTAATTGATTCTCAATCATCCCTTCAATTTTAACTGGTCTAGAGTCCATGGCACATACATTTTGGTATGGCCTTGTAGTTCTTAAGTCAAGCTATTGCATGACTTTTTTGGTAATGATGCTGGAACTAGATGCTGAGTCTAACATACAATTGTGTAGAAGAAGATCACCCATCATCAATGATACGTAAAAAGGGGGATGATCTTCTTTTCTGGGGTCCCTAGTATGTAGAACTATAGGCGGATCGGCAAAGATATTATTTGAAGTTCGCTCCACGGTATCAGAAAAGGTGACCTTCTTAGGGGTAAGGGGCTTTACAGGATTTGAAGGACTTTCTTCAGTTTGAGGATCAACATTACTTGGAGGATCTAGGATTTTCAAGAGTCTCTCTCTTTGGCCAGGGATTTTGCATAATTCAAGGACTGAAACAGGAACTTTTGTATTTGCTAGCCAATTACCTAAGTGACAACTTAAATCAACAATTTCTTTAGTTTCTACTTCTTTGGGAGGATTAGGAGCTGTTACCTTGGGAACATTCTGTGCAGAAGACCCCTCTCTTGCTTTTCTTTGATAAGTTATTCCTTTGAAGTTTTGAGTGTTGTTGATCTGCTCGGCTGAAGGCATCTCTCCATAGTATTGTGTTAAGTTGTCAACTTTCTTTTCATAATGATTGGCCTGTGGCCAATTTCCTATGGAGATGCTAGGGATGTCATCTATGTTGTTGATATAATTAGGCTCGCTTGTCGACGTACTAGGACCACAACCTTCAGGGTGACCATGCTCCTGAACATAGCATTCATAGTGGCAACTAGATTCCTCATGGAAATCTATGCATGCTCTGCAAAATGGCTTATACTGCTCAACCATGTTAGCAGCCTCTAGCTGATGAGGAGGCCTTTGCTCATGGTTGGGAGGCTTTCTTTGCCAAGTTGGTTTGGTAGGAAAGGTTCTAGGAGCAGGCTGAGTTTGAGTTCTTTCCATTGTTATCACCCTATTCTGTATCTCTTCAACTGCGCTAAGTGTTTCTGTTATGCTTCCTCCATGTTTTTCTTCATTTCCCTTTTCATTTCAATCATCTGCTTTTCATAGGCATCCTTCATAGCCGATAAAGGATCCTTATCTTTAGGTTCATTGATTTTCAAAGGTATTGAAGACCTTGAATAACCCTGGAGGTTGGATTCACCTGATGACTGCATGTTCAAGTCAATTTTAACTGCCATTTCTTGAGCTTGGACCAAGTTAGCAGGCTCCTTGTCTCTTATCTGGTATTGCATTTTGCCACTAAGTGCCTCAATGTAATAGATCAGAATGGTTGGTGCAGTTGGGGCATAAGCATTAGGGATGGCTTTTGACAATTCAGTGAATCTAGTATTGAACTGATCCATCATTTTGGTACCCTTCTTTTTTATTTTGGTCAGGGATGCAAGTTGATGCCGAGGTTCTTTCTTTTCACCGAACTTATTGGTGAAAGAGGTCTTGAAAGCAGCTAGAGTATCAAAAGAATTGTCTGGTAAATTGTTATACCAGTCGTTGACTTTTCCATCCAAAGATAGAGCGAATAACTTCATGTAAATATCATCATGTTCGCTTACAGGATCATTGACATAGGCATTGATGCATCTAGAAAAGTTTTTGAGGTGCATGGCGGAAGTTGTGGCATCAGGGATGGTGTACATTGGGAGTTTCTTGACAGCATTGTCTGGAAGATGATGGGGTTGACCTGCTATTTGAGAAAAGTCGAGTTGAGTAAAATACTCACCCATTATGTCAGAAACACTAGTGTTAATGTTTTCTTGAGAATTAGTTTCTAGAAATAAACTATGGATGTTCGACAAAGACTGAGATCCAAGATTTTCAAGGATCCTACAAGAAGCAAGTTTATTTAGCCTCCTCCTATAAACTTTTTCAGGCTTAGGGATAAAACTCAGTAAACCTTCAGAGTTTCTTTTGGTTGAATACCTTGGTAAAATTAAAGACAGTGGAGTTACCAGATGGATTTCGAGTCTAAGATCAACGAGGTGATTAAACTAAAAATCTATCAAAAATGTAAAAACTAGAAAAAACTAAGTTCGTCCAGGAACAAAAAATTTGTCCCCGGCAATGGCGCCAAAAAATGTTGTCCGTCGATTGCACACCAGCAGCAGAAACTTTCCGAAAGTTGTCTCCTCACTTAGGAAAGTGGGAGAGGTGTGACCTTGGGGGCAAGCACAGAGCTAGGTACTGTCACCTACTCCTACCTCCTCCATTTAGGCTAACTCTTAATGAAGCCAAGGGGGGTAGTCCCTAACAAAGAGTTTCTATGGCTCAATGTAGTTAACGTGTTTTAATTGGTTACGGATGCGGATGGGTGTTATTTAGGAGTTTTTTTGATTAAATGTGTTTGTTTATTATGAATTCAAAAACATAAGACAAAGCAATCCACATTGCTATCACAAGGATTAAGAGATAAACAATAATTCAAGACTTTATGAAATAAGGATGCATTCACAGATAAGAATTTAAGTATGCCAAAGACAAGTGATCCAGATATAACAATTACGCATAGATTAATAGACCAGTGCCTTTATGGAGTCAAAGCTCTGCAATGCCTTAAGAAATAAATCAAAGTCCTGAAATAAAGCTAGTGGATGTAACGTTGTGCAAGTGCTATTGGTATTTTTTAAATGTTTTAAATATTCTTGCTTATGGTGTCAGCGAAGGGTTTTCAAGAGCCGGGAAAATGTTCCAAGTTTAATTTGTTGAAGAAATGATGACCCGCCTAGTATCCCAGGCTGGTATCACGAAGATTGACCAGCTAGCTCAGAAGCTTAGACAGCGGGGACTTTCGGAGCCTCTACTAAGAAGAACTTAGGAAATTTTCTACAACGCCGATGCGTTGGTTATGGGTGTAAGTTTTATTATGTTTCTCTTATGTGAACTTAGCAAGTCCGTTCACCGTTCTAAGTACGAGCCCAACCCGAAAGTCGGCAGAGCATACTAGGTGAAGGATGATCAACGAAGTTAATTAATTATGGTAAAGTGAGTTGCAAATTTTAATTAAGTAGATTAATTAAAACTCTCCGACAGAGAGCGCTCTTGACTTTGTCTTATGAAAAAGGTTCAAGAGATTTAATTAAACTAAATGCCTAATGCAAGGGGAATGCAAACTAGCTATGCTCTCCGATAGAGAGTGTTCTTGACTTGGGTTATTGCAAGTTCAAGAGACTTAGTTAATTAGTTGATTAAAATTAAGAAAAATAAAAAGAGCTAATCTATCCAAGAGTCTCTTTCAGGTTTTTAGGCCCTAATCGGGAGAGCATGGGGGGTAAGTAAACAAAAGCAAACGAAAAGTAAACTCTCCGATAGAGAGCACTCTTGATCCACAAAGTGAGATTCATGAGATTTTGATAATTTTAGGTTTTTGCAATATTATATCAAAAAAGTAAACAAAACTTTGCACTAGCTAAATAAATAAAGAAAGAAACTTTTTTCTACTTTTTCTATTTTATGCAAGATGAACTTTTCAAGAAATAAACTATCTAACTTCAATGAAAAATAAAACTCTAACAATTTGAAACTATTCTATCCTATTCTACTTTTAACAAATTATAAAACAAAGCATGAAAATGAGGAGATGATACAAGCTTCCCCTAAATGGGGGAAGAGGGATGTGGGAGCCGTAATCCCACTTGCTCTTTATTAATTTGTTTACAATGCTTTCCTTTGATGCATTTTTTGCTTCCTTTCTTATTCCTGGAAGGCCTTTGGAGCAAGCCGCAGAAAGGGAAAAGAAGAAAAGGGAGTTTATGGGTCTTTTTAGGCTTGATTCTTCAAAATTTTGCCAGCATTTCTGCTGTACCTATCACAAAAGTAAAAAGTCAGTAAGCATATATTACTAAAAGATGGTAGGAAAGACAATGTAAAAATATTTTTTTTTCGGAAAAATTTTATACTCAGAATTTTTTTTGAAATTTTGCATGCAAAAGCATAAATTTTCCCTAGATCTAATGAAAGAAACTAGATCTAACAAAGCCGTAAAAACAGATCTGAATAATGAGTATTGAAAGCTTGGATCTATTTCATGAGTAATGCAAACAATTTAAAGAGAAGGGTAGAGAAAGAAGTTTCTTGTGGATGGAACACAAGAGATGGAGGAAGGCTTCGACTTTCTTTCGAATGAGAAGAGCACTATCCTTGTAGGCCCTGTAATCACAAAGTGTTAAATAACCAGTTGCTTGAAGCTTGGGCTAGATGTAGCTGAACTCGCACCCTTTTTCAACCTGTGAACCCTGCTAATACCAACACTCAAATACAAGTGAGATCATATACATGAAAAGTATGATAAGATAGTTCAATCGAGATCAATATTACGTATAACTAACTACTCATATTCATTAAGATTATAACCTACTTTGCATAAATAGTTGATTTGAAACTACAAACAACTATTCTACCATGCCAACAGTAGCCCTCTTGAGCTTAACAAATAAACTGATATCATTCAAGTAAAAAAGAGTAATGGGTTAGAAGCAGTATGACCTCAACCATGAAACAGTCACCACATGCAAAGAGAGATGGACCTCCAAAGTCGAAAATCTTATTAATCAATGGAAGCAAAGCTTAATACAATTTTTGCAGAGTAACTCTAGCACAAAAGTTCCATGCTAATAGAGCTAAAGGAGCCTCTATTTATACAATGAGAGAAGGCCTAAACCCTAAACCACACCACGCAGGGAGGGCACAAACCTAATCATCTAGCCACGTGAGAGAGACAAAACCTAAGAAGAAGAGCCTAGAGTGAGGGGAGGCCTCCACCTAGGCAAGGCACCCCCACTCCAACCCTAAACCACCAATATCCATACCATATGAGCGCTCCACAAGCAAAAACATGAGGATCTAGTGCAAGGGCGTGAAGGAGGAGAAGAGCACACATTTTAGGTTAGGGAGGTAGGCGTGAAGGCTTAAGGAGGCTTGTGCTAGGTTTGGAGGAGCCAAAACCTAGAAGCCATGGACATATGTCAATGCGCAACCTCGAATGAATCAACGAACCAATAGATAGGCTCCACATCACCCAAACGTGGTCATCACTAAAGGAGGCGAATTTGCCAAGTGAATGATAACTCAATGCTCACTGAATGCTGACTGAAGCCGAGTTCTGTTAACTCCAATCATCATTAATGCCCGATGCCATGTCATTTTGCATTTCATTTCGCTGAATTCGGATTAATTTGGTGAGATTTGGATTTTCTCCAAAATAATCATTTTTATTATTTAATCAATAATTTCCCCAAAACTGACTTTTTTGAGAAATTATGCCTTATTGGCTGAATGATGATTTGAAACTTGGAGCTAGTTGGCTGTCTTATCATGAATGATTTTTGGCTTAATGTTTGAGCCTTCAATCACTGCAAACGGACCCCGGATGGCTGACTTATTACAAATTGAATTTTTCTATTTAAATTATGGAAAAATTTAATTAAAAACTTAGAAAAAATTAAAAAATTAAAACATTAAAAAAATAAAAAATTTGACGCATCCAGTAAAAATCTTTTCAAATTTTTTCTGAGGGTCCTAGTGACTTAGGACATGACCTTAGTCTATTCTAATAATGTCTAGTAGGTTTATACATACTCAATTGGGCTCTAATAACCCTCCAAGGCCCAGAATTCAAAATCGGACATTCCAGCTTTGAAGGAAGCAGGAGAAAACCTCGTCAATTATACTCGGCTATAGGCAAAGCATAATTGTCAAGGGAAGAAAACTCCCTGTAATACCTTAGTTGAAATTCTACGTTTTAGGAGACCGAACCACTCAAAACACCCTACTAGCATATTTTATTACAAACCTCGTGGGGCCATGGTCATAATTATTCAAAACAAAAACTGACTAGCCAAAACTGGCTAGACACAAAGATGGATCATTTGATACACTGGAAACAAACATTTGTCATGTTTGTCAACTGGTGGCTCCTCAGCTAACCCAACTATGGTACAAAAAAGTTGGCAACAGTCCACATTTTCATGTTTGCATGCTTGTAGAGTAAATGTTTAGAATAGAAAATGAAAAATCATTTCATTTTTAAAACTTTTGTTTTCATAAAAGTTCAAAAAAGAAAAAGTTTCTTGTTTCTTTACTTAGCTTTACCTTAGAATTTGCTTTCTTTTGATAAAAATTTGCAAAAGAGTAAAAAGAACTAAAATCTTTTGAATCTCACTGTGAGGTGGATCAAGAGTGCTTTCTATCGGAGGGTTTGTTTGTTTTCATTTATCTCATGTACTTTTGCTTTTGTAATTTATTAACCTAATTCTAAGTCTCTTGAATTTGCCGGAATCCAAGTCAAGAGCACTCTCTATCAGAGAGCATATTAGTATGTTTGCATCATCCTTGCATTTAGGCATATAGAATAGCTAAGACTCTTGAACTTTTGTCATAAGACAAAGTCAAGAGCGCTCTCTGTCGGAGGGTTTTAACTTGTTTTCTAATAAAACTTGCAACTCACATTCCCCTTTAATTAATTTACTTCGTTGCTATCCCTCACCTAGTATGCTCTGTCGACTTTCGTAGTTGGGCTCGTACTCAGAACGGTGAACGGATTTGTTAATCTCGCAAATAACAACATAATAAAATTTTACCCCCATAACCAACGCACCGGCGTTGTAGAAAGCATTCAAAGTCAATTCTCAGTAAGGGCGCCGGAACTCCCTGTTGTTTTAGAGTCCCGGCTAGCTAGTAAATTCACCGGACACCAGCTGGGGATACTAGATGGGCGGACATGTCTAGAACGGAATAGCTTTGAACGCTTTCTCGGTTGGTCTTTGATACCTTTGACAAGCCATAATAAACAAGACCATTAAATTTTTTTAAAATAAACCAAGAGTAATCGCAGGACACTTTCACTAGCACTATTACGAGACTTGTACTTTCATTATTTTTCAAGCATCTCAGAAGTTTGATTCCATAAGGCACTGGTTTGTCATTTCATGCATCATTATTAATCTGGACCATTTGTCCTTTGGTTTATACAATCTTTATCTGTGAATGCTAGTTTATTTCACAAGATCTCATCATATTGTTCATCTTTTAATCTGGTGTAGCAACGTGGATTGTTGTTCTTCTTATATTCATTTTTCAGTTATTAGAATTATAATCTTCTTTCATCATAACAAACTCCTAAACAACACCCATTCGCATCACCTTCATAAAACTTACTTAAACACATTGAGCCTTAGAAACTCTTTGTTAGGGACTACCCCCCTTGGCTTCGTTAGGAGTTAGCCTAAACGGAGGAGCTAGGAGTAGGTGACAGTGCCTAGCTCTGTGCTTGCCCCCAAGGTCACACCTCTCCCACTTTCTCAAGTGAGGAGACAGCTTTCGGAATATTTCTGCTGCTGGTGTGCAATCGACGGACTACATCTTTTGGCGCCGTTTCCGTGGACAAATCTTTTTGTTCCTGTACGACCTTTGTTTCTTTTTAGTTCTTTACGTATTTTCCCTTTTTTGGTAGATTTTTTAGTCCAATCAATTCTCAGAAATTAGACTTCAATCCACCTGGCGACTCCACTGTCAGTTAACACCTCAAGGTATTCAACTAGAAGAAACTCTGAAGGTTTGTTCAGTTTCATCCTTGATCCTGAAAAGGTCTATAAAAGGAGAATGAACAAACTAGCTTCTCGTAGGATCCTTGTAGAACTTGGATCCGAGTTTGTTTCAGACATCCACTTTTTATTTCAAGAAAACTTATAAAATTTTCAAAACAATAACTGTTTTCCTAACACAATGGGTCAGTTTTTTACTCAGCTCAATTTCACTCAGATAATAGGTTAGCCCCATGACATTCCCGAAAAAGCTATTGATAAGCTCATGACTTTTAATGGCACTGATGCTTCTATCTCTGCTGAGTAGCACATCAGAAATTTTTCCAGACACTGTGGTTCTTCTATCAGGGGTACTGACAAACATGAAGATGTTTACATGACCCTTTTTGCTTTATCTTTGGATGGTAAAGCTAGAAATTGGTATGACAATTTGCCAAACAACTCTTTCACTACCATAACTAATTTCAAGTCTGCTTTCCTCGAAAAATTTCGCAGCAAGAAGGAACCTAGACATCCAGTGGAAGCCTTGACTAGTATGAAGAAGTCTGATACATAAACCATGGATGAGTTCAACAATAGGTTCATAGAGTTGTGAAATTCCATCCCTGCCACTTATGCTCCTCATGCGGCTTCTACTATGGATTATTACATAGAAGCATTAAGTGGCAAGATCCATTACCAGATTAGAGACAAGGAACCGACCACATTACTTCAAGCTCAGAATTTGGCCATTAAAATTGATAAGAATATGCAGTCTTTAGGAGAATCAAACATCTAGGGTTACTCTAGATCATCAACTCCTCTAAAAACTGTTGAACCTAAAGGAAAAGAGCCATCAAACGAAGCATATGAGAAGAAGCTCATGGACCTGACAGAGAAAATGCAAGACATGGAAAGGAAGCATTTAGCGCAGATTAAAGAGGTTCAGAATAGGGTCTTAACTGTTTAATGAACTCAACCTCCTCCACCTCCTAGAACTTTCCCTGTGAGACCAACATGGCAGAGAAAGAATCCCAACCATGAGCAGAGGCCTCCTCATCAGCTAGAGGCTGCTAACATGGTTAAGCCTTACAAACCATTTTGTAGGGCATCCAGAGATTTCCATGAGGAATCTGGCTGCCATTACGCATGTTATGTTCAAGAACATGGTTATCTCGAGGGTTGCGGTCCCAACACATCTGCAAGCGAGCCTGAATTCATCCACAATGTAGGAGACATCTATAATAGTCATCAGGATAGTTGAAATCAAGCTAATCAATTTCATCAAGGGGTTGACTACTTAACTGAATATTATGGGGAAATGCCTTCAAATAGCAACAACGTTCAGAACTTTAAAGGCATAATGTATCAAAGAAGACCAAGGGAAGGACCATCTACCCAAACTGCTTCAAAAGTAACAATCTCTGATATCCCTCTTGAAATAAATGATAAGTTGGATTTTGTTGCTCTAACGTTTGATTTAGGTAGTTGGTTGGCAAACTCCAAAGTTCTGGTTCCCATACTTGAGTTATGTAAGTTTCCTGGTTAAAAAGAGAAATTGTTAAAAATGTTAGAGCCTCAAGCTGATAATGTTCCCATCCCTACCTCAAAGATAGTTGCACCTGAAAGATCTATAACTCCCAAGAAAGTGACTTTTGCCAATACAGTAGAACAACTTTCACCTAGTCGAGAAGATGTCCATGGAGATCCCCCTGTAATCTTGCATACTAGGGATCCAAGAAAAGAAGATCACCCATCCTTCTACATGTCATTGATGATAGGTGATCTTCTCCTGCACAACTGTATGCTAGATTCAGGGTCAGGATCCAATATTATGACTAAGAAGGTCATGCAGCAACTTGGCCTTAGAACCACACGCCCCTACCAAAATGTATTTGCCATGGACTCTAGACCTGTCAAAGTTGAAGGTATGATTGAAAGAGAACACGTAAATTCAGTTTGTAGATTTCTGCGGTGAGATAAGTTGTTGCAGGGTTTTTCCGGACAATCCGCAGTAGACATTTTTAGGTCGACGTTTCGATTCCGAATCTGGAACCATCATCAGGACAAGTAGTCGAATGGTAAAGCTGCAGCTCAGGATTTAAATACCGGTTGGTGTAGTTATATAATTAAATTGGCCGACTAGTCCTAGGTTTAAGGAAGAGAAATTAATAAATAAAAATAGGGCTTAAGTTAGGGCTTAAAATAGGGCATAAAATTAGTGTTAAGGATTTTTATTTTCAATTAAAAATTTTCTAAAACTAGGTTTTAAAATAATTTAATTTCTCATGAAATTTTAAGCTTTTTGATATATTTTTATAATTTATAATATAAATTATTCATAAAATATTTACCAATTTATTTTTAGTTTATTAATAGGTTAATAAAATTATTTATCAATTTTATGAAAGAAATAGGGCCCAAATTAAGGCACGATTAGTCCTAGGTTTAAGGAAGGGAGATTAATAAATGGAAGGTTATAATTTATTTTAAAAATAAGGTTAAAGCTTAATAATTGAAATATCTTTAATTAATTTTAGAAGGTTTAAGAATAGGGTTCAAATTAGGGTTTAAAAAGGGGTATAAAATTAATGTTAAAGATAGTTTAATTTTTAATATAATTTTAAATTATTGATATATTCTTGTTTCAAAATTTAATTTATTTTAAATTGTTATAATATATTTGTATTTAATAAAATCTTAACCAAATAATTTAAATTTATTATAAAGTTAATAAAATTATTTAACAATTTTTTGATTAACAATAGTGTTAAGGATTCTTAGTATTGAGTTTGATGTAATTTAAATTTTAGTATCATTATAATTTTGATATATGTTTTTGTTTTTAGATTTAATTTATTTCTAATTGTTATAACATATTTATAATTTATAATTTAAATTTTTTACTTTATAATTAAGTTAATAAAATTATTTATAAATTTTCCAAAGTATAAGTGAATTATTTATAAGTTATTAATAAGTTATTTTTAAAATTTTTATTTTAAATTTAATTTACTTTGCTTTAAAAAACTAAGTTAGGTTAAGGTTTAGAGGGAATGGGCTTGTCTATTGGACTTGTTTAAACCTTTGATAAGGGGGACCCAACTTTTGCTGACTTCAAAACCGCCATCTCTGTTAAGGTTGTTGCGATGTTTGATGATCTCTATAGCTTCCCTGAATCTTCGTTTAAAGTAGTGGTCCAAAAAGAAATTATCGTATTTATCGCCGAAAATGTCGGCAAACATCAACAAAATATCGGCAACTTAAAAAAAATACAAAAATATTTCATAATTCATTATAAATTTATAAAAACATATATATATATATTATAACAATCATTATAATATATATATATACACACATGATATTATAATGCTTAATATGGGCTTATGTTCTCATATATTACACATTAAGTATATTATATACATATGCATTTACGTGTCCATATGCCTGTATGCCCATATACACACGATATTATAATATATTATATACGGTGAACATGCCCATATGCCCATATTATAACAATAACATATGCATTTACGTGTCCATAATACATAATTAATATTTAAAATAAAAAAAATTAAACACAAATTAGGAAATCCTACCTATATTCAATAATTATAATTAAAATAAAAAATAAATCAAACAATGTTTAATCCACGGATTAACAACTCAGTTTTTCGGACCTCGACTACCTTCACGTCGAACGAATCCTATGTTCGGCTTCCCAACTACCATATGGTCATATGCAATAATTAAAGTTTAAACCAAACGACAAGTTACAACAATTGACTAGAAAGAACGGATCCTGATTCTCCCGTTTCGCTTGCCACTGCCTGGCATAAATTTCGTAATGCAAACTCAGTATTCATTTTGCAATAAAACCTAGTTTGAAACAACTGCACTGGATAAACAAACAGATGTGCTCTCCTCCCCACTGGATAAACAAACAAAAACCTTTTTCGGATGATGATGTTCACATATTGACTCGCGATTTTTCAGAAAAAAAATGCAAAAAAATCGTAATTTTATGTTATAAAAAATCGCCATAATATCGCGGCAATGTTTGGCGATATTATTGCCGCAGAGTTCAGCTCGCAATATATCGCGATGTCGGAGAGAAATCGCCGATATTTGTAACACTGATTTGATCTGATTTGGTGTCTAGGTCTGATCTCTCCTATCGGGAGTAGATCCGGGTCTCCCCCTTTGTTGTCTTGGGCTAAGATAACATAAAGTGAAGATTGCCTCGATTGGCGTGACAACCATCCATTTGGGAGTCGAGGCAATCTTGGTTCCACCTCCTTAGTCGCTTGTCCCACTACCATCCATTCTGGATCCATCTCACATAGGCAACTACAAGGTTGGTGATTACAGTAAGTTCGACCCCCAAATCTTGGAACCATAGAGGACTGTGGGCCTAATAATTGCCTCCATGAGGTAGAGTTTAGATGATATCAGTGTTCCATAGGGACGCGTCTCCCAGGGTTGGGGGCTCGCCCCATGCGTTTCCCACCCATCGGGGGCTGGGAGGCTCCATGGGAAACGTTTCCCAACGCCCCCCTTTTGGTGAAACTTGGGGAAACCCAGGTCTAGGAGTTTCTCGGGTTGGGGGGCTACCACACAGCCCCTCTTGAAAATGAGGGGCTTGCATAGGCCCCTACCCCCCTCGAATTTTTAAATTTTTTTTACGTTAAAAAAATGGTTCATCTTAAATTTTAGGCTTTTACACTAAATGGTCATTATAAATCGAAATAGAAATGAATAAAAAGAAACAAACATCTATATGATATGCTTGGCTGTAACGATTACGATTACATTTATATTACACTAAAATCTTCGGGAACATAAGGATGCTAGTATGCAAATGGTGATGGGATGAGGAATTGATATGTTTATATGTTGGGGTTCATGTTTTTATTATTTTTCTATTTTTTTTAATAATTTTAGAGACCGACTCCTTTATGTTAGGGACCTTGACACCCCCCCGTCCCCCAAAATAACCCAAAATTTTGGGGTGTCTCTACACGTCCCAATGTGTGTTTCCCCGCTCCCACACTCCTGCGTCCTGGAAACTTGGTGGAAGATTGGATGATATGTCTTGAAACTGACTCTAGAAACATTGTCTCTCGATGCATTAGAGGAATTTTGAGGTCTAAAATGGGCCTCCTAAGGAAAATAATAAAATAATAGTTAAAATGATAAAATAATATTTATTAATTTTGGAGGAAAGAAGAAAAAAACTACTTTTTGTGTTTGTATTTTCGACATATCTTCCTGTGCTTTTACTCAAATTTCGATCGGGAGAGCTTGTTGGATGCCGAATTTGATTCCACATCCAACGAGTATCCACACTGCATACTTTTGACGGACCTCCCTACCCCAAAAACAAGAAATACCTGAAAAAACGTTATTCACATTTTTTCACGTTTTTTCAGGTATTTCTTGTTTTTGGGGTAGGGAGGTCCGTCAAAAGTATGCGGTGTGGGTACTCGTTGGATGCGGAATCAAATTCGGCATCCAACAAGCTCTCCCGGTTGAAATTTGAGTAAAAGCACAGGGAGATATGTCGAAAATGTCATCATCACGTTTTTTCAGGTATTTCTTGTTTTTGGGGTAGGGAGGTCCGTCAAAAGTATGCAGTGTGGGTATTCATTGGATGCGGAATCAAATTCAGCATCCAACAAGCTCTCCTGGTTGAAATTTGAGTAAAAGCACAGGGAGATATATCGAAAATACGAACAAAAAAAGTAGTTTTTTTTTATGACAAATATGTCAATTCAACCATTATGGTTGACGTATTTTATTGGAATTCTATTGGTTCTTGAATTCCAACTCACAAGAAATTATTGTTGGCGTGCTTTCTTATAAGGCCCATTTTGACCCCAAATTTCCTCTAATGAGGGCCAGGGAACCATAACCTTTGCTGAGCTGAGTCTGGAAGGCCTATCGCATATCAAAATGAGGCCCTATGAACTGTACTCCTAGGTAAGTGTATGAAGTGGCAATCTCTATCTCTTCTCCTCTAAAGTGGAAATGTATGTCTGCCAAGGCTTTCTTAAATGCATTGAATATCATAACCTTAGTTCTACTAAGGTTAACCATCAATCCTCGAAGGTCACAAAAGTTGGCCAGGGTATCAATCTACCTTTGCAGACCCTTAGGAGTAGAAACCAACAACATCAGATTGTTTGAAAAAAGGAGCAGGGAGATCAACACCTAATGTAAAAGTGAACCATCACTCTCTTGGATGTGCTCATGGAGGAAAGACTCCAACTCATCAATGTAAATCTTGAAGAGGGTCGACGAGAGGGGGAATCCTTGTTTTACCCCAATGGTACTCTTGATGAAATCTGAAAATGAAGGAGACATATTACATGCTTCCTATGATTGATGCCACTAACATTGGTCCACACACTTCTTAATGTACTAGATCTAGGATCCCCATAGATCTGTGCACTTTGCTTGGGAGATGTCCAACACTACACCAATAAGGATGTTGCCTGACGGGGCCTCGCGATCACTTTTTAGTGGTTCCCACTTCTTCTGTACAATTTCCCCACACGAAGCAAAACGCAATGTTGGAATTTCGTTGTTGGTAGATTTAATTAAAAAGATGAAACTAATTACTAGTCATTCAGATCCTTTTCTGATACAACCAATTGATCAGACGAGGCTACAGTGGAAGTAGAGCATACAAGGATAAGAGCCTTGTTAATTTTAAGGATTTTTTGGAACAAGGTTTTGTTGATTAGAAATGAAAACCCAAGAATCTCTTTCCAAGTCTAGTACTCAGGAAAACCCTTATCCGTGAACCGTACTCGAGAAAGCAAGGGGGTTTATTTTAAATATTGCAGAAACAAAGGAACGATTTTCTAATTAATTCCTACCACGAATCTCTTTTCTCTTTTACTTCAACACAAAATAAAGCATAAACAGAAAAAACCAAATGAACTAGCTAAAAAATCACAAATCACGAAAATTGTGCATCGATGCGGATCCCCCTAGGTGGGATGAGGAGTGGGATTTAATGATCCTACTCAAAACCTTATGGATCATTACAGCTTTAACCATTCCAAATCCTTGTTCATCAAATTTTCCTTGCCAGGACTGAGATTCATTCGTCCATTGAGATGCTTTCAGTGATGACCTAGTTCATTTTAGCAGAGTAGTAGATTAGATATGGTACACACAGTTACAGAGGGTCCTATCAGATGGACACAGGTATACATGGTGAGATCAGGTGTGTGCTTCCATAGTTTGATTTTTCTCTATGATATATGTCAAACACCTATGCTTGTCTTGTTACGATGATTATGGTGACCAATGCTTATATATATGTACTACTGCTTGAACTTGTGCTATGACTAATCAAAGGGCTTGTTGTGAAGACTCTTGCTCGTGCCATGCTTGTACAAATAGTAAACGTTATTGCTAGGTTGGTTCCATGTGTCATTTGTCCTCGTCCATCCAGTTCTTCCATTGTTGAAATTCATCCCATGACTTAGACTGTTTGAGACTAGTGAGATTGAAGATCTTTTCCCCATCTTAACCCCTGTACCTGATAGACCCCATGTTGTTTTGTGTCTTTGGCTATGAAGTATGTGGCTTGGCCAGTATGGCTAGGTTCACCGAGAAGTTCTCCTTTAGTCGTCAAAATAAGTGCTCCACCAAACAGTGTTGCTAAACACTAAAGCATCGGAACGCATAAAAGTTATATCTAAAGGACTCAAAAGTTTAAAAGTTTAAAAGGTAGTCAATGGATAAGGGGTTGAGCACTCATTCTTTGTATCATGTAAGGCTCATCTTCCCTCCACAGGGGCAGCAGGGAGCCGTCGGGGCTATGGATTGCTTGTTGATAGCGGGTCTAGAACTTAATCATTTACTGGAGCCCAAAAGGCTTTCTAGGGCACCTACTCTTGTAGGCTGGCTACTATCTTGTGAGAAAAAGAAAGTTGCTGAAAAAAGAAGATCAATGGCCAAAGGATGAGCACTCACTCTTTGCATAGCATTTGGCTCATTTGCCCCCACATGGCAACAAAGTGAGATTAGCCTACAAAGGCTATGTCTTTGTCAATACTGGAGCCAGAAGGCTTCCAGGGCACATGCCTTTGAAGGTTGATCTATATTGCAAATTAGTGCAAAGGAAAACTTGCTAGAATATGGAGGAAACAAGCCCAAGTACTTTATCCACCTGTGAGACACCTCCATCCCCTATTGTTATTGTCATGTACGTGTCAATTTGGTTGAGTGTATTGGTTATCATTCAGAGAGATCATTTAGTCAAAGTCAGTCAGAAGTCATTTTCCTTTACCTAGCCTTACTTTCCATCCTCACCCAGCATAGCACATTGTGTACACTTTGTAAGTATGGCATGAACAAGTAGACTTCCAAAAGGTTCCGACATTTTTCAGAAGCACAAGTATATCGTACCTACTATTATCATTATTGTCACCATGGTTATGAATAAGATGATTTAAGCTTGGTTTTGATATACACCATTGGAGCATTTCTTACCTTGGATGCTCACAGGATCATATGGATATAGTTTCTCACCTTTAATTTGGGTACTCTGACCTGGTCAACCTAGTTGACCAAATCAAGTACGGTTCCCAAGGCAAAGACTCAAAAAAAATGGCTTATATTTGTTTCAGACATGCCCAAGACCGATACTTCGGTTTCAGTTTTGAGAGTTTGGCCCTAGATCTCCTGATCAGTGATCATTATCACTTTATTATTGGCCAAATGATCAAATTTTATTATAGATGGTAGTGATTTTGGTTCTCCTAGAGCATTGCAATGTTCCGGGGGTATCAATAGTCACTTATACCATTCTTCCGTGTCTCCAAATCATCCAGTGCAGTCAGTTTGCCCCAGTTCTCATCCTGGACAGAGTTATGGTGGTTTTATCATTTTCCAGAGGATGTACTAGCAAAATTGAACTAGGAATTTCATTGAAAAAATCGATTTGGCCTCTTGGGTCAAGGAAATGGCTTGGAATTTTGGCAGATGATGTGTTTTGGCTCTCCGGACAGTTCTTCAGCAGTTTCCAGTCAGCATTTGGTCCAGATTATTTCATTTTGGCTTAGTCAGTGAGGAAGCCCCTGAGGGGCACCTCCTCAACTTGGCTAATGATGTATTACACTGTTATACCATATGTTATGAAGTTGTAATGGGGCCTAGGGTGAATTAAGCCCCTAGTGACCCCCTTGGATGTATTATCATGTCACACCTTATGTTATGTTGTGACTTTCACTTTAGGAGGGCGTCCTTGAGCAAAGTGTGCCCCCCTTTGATGTGGTCACTTGTGATCTAAGTCACCTGACACGGGGACACGGGACACGAAGGACACGGGGATTCGAGGTGTCCGACACGGGCACGGTGACCCCGGAATCAGGACACGTAGGATA